>CM023484.1:70038497-70201627 GCA_013339685.2 Hyalomma asiaticum
GTGCGCTGTCCATTTGTACCGCTGTCCACAATTTCAGAAACAGACTGTCTGTGGCCGAGTCGTTCGAGAAGCTCGACGATCGTCTTCTAAGGGAAAAGATAATCTTGAAATACCATTCTCTGAGACCAACGGCTTAGAAGACAATGAAAGCTCCTTTGGGCTTTCTCAAAATATTTGGCGTTAACAGAGCGCCTTTTACACTATATGACTGTCCTGTAGGTTTCACATTAGCCCTCTTTTCTTCTGTCCTTTTCTTCCCCTTCTCCCATACCCCAGTGTAGGGTAGCCAACCTGCCTCGTGACTCGTTAACATCCCTGCCTTCCTTATTTCTCTCTCTCCACCCCTTTACGTTCACTTTTTCCATTTCAAGGACACGAAAACATCCAAAATGGGTCTGAGAACCTTACGTTGCAATCTCCCAAGACGAAGTGATCACGTGGTGTGGCTATGTCATGTAACCTGGACCATCTAAATAGTGTGTACGTCAATATAGCTGACAGGCCCACACACGCCAAGTTCATACATTGTGCAGCCTCGCCAGCCGAGGCAGACTGATCTTTGTTTCTGTGTGTGCTCCCCGCTGTTTTCCCACTCAATATACGTTAGGCGATTTAAGCGCCTTTGTAATCTACCTGGTGGTCACATTCAAGTTATGCTTACAAACTACAGCTACGAGCATCGGCACCTTTTCTGCAGCGCAAATATCGCCTACACCAACGAAAGAAAGAATGTCGGTGCGCGTTTCGATTATGAGATGATCGACGCTACCGAAATCTTTCTGCAGCGCCCACGTTAGTGCAATTCTTCATGAAGCGAATCAACTGCAGAAGGTATTGTTGTGGTTCCGCATCTAATGCGCACGTTAGCCAAATATGAGTCAATCGCTAATTACTATGCACCCGTTCGTCATCTGCAAAGAGAGCCCCCAAAATGACGGAAGCGTTATACGCAAGCAACCGAAAACCATGCGACGCAAACGCAAATATACGAAATGCTTTAAGATGCATAACACCACATTAAACCATGGCTGGACTTCCCCAGCCGCTGCTTAAAGAAATATGGCAAGGTTCCTTTTTATTTAGGCTATAAGCACGCTAAGCAATGTCATAAGGACACATGACTACGATTTCGTATGCTAGTTGAGTCGCACAGAGTATTTCACCTGTATCGTCCCCAATCTTAGCCAGTTACAAATTCAAGCACGCAACCGCGACAGCCAAGAAACTGCGCATATACCTACGGGAGGCCTTTGAAAATTCATAGTGCTCCCTTTCAACCTATATTGTTCTCCACAATCAAGGTGTGACGAGTATTATTCGCGCTGACCGCAAGTGGAAAAATCGCAGTGTTTATCAGTCTAATGTCAAAGCCTTTTCGCAGACCTTTTACCAGCGCCTTTGCTTCGGTATGTACTCGGTGGCATTCGACTGAATAACCTCATACGAAAGCCCGAGAAATGTCGTTTTGTCCACAAACAACTGACATTTCTTGGCTACCTCGTAAGTACCACAGTAGCTGAGCTCTCACGAATAGGAGTCGGAGCGCTAGCTTTTTTCAAGAAGTGGCGCGACGGATGGTGCTCATATGTCTGGATTGCGTCAACCTCAAATAGGAACGAGATAAGAGCCTCATACATACAAGGATAGTAATAATTTCAGGGGTTTCACGTGTGAAATCTACGATGCGATTGTGAAACCACGATGCGATCTTACCGGACTGCGGAAATTCTGACCACCTGGGGTTCTCTATCGTGCACTACACACGTACAATACATGGGGCTCCAGCACTTTTCCACATAGAAAAAACGACATTCGAACCCGTCTCATCATCGAGACAAGGAAACAGCAACGTATTGAAGTACAAAAATGAATTGAACAGTTCTTTTGGTTCACATGTTGGTTCACTTTAAACACAATAATGGCAAGGTGTCGCGATCGTAACAACCAAGGACCAGCTCAGGGACAATTCATTAAGGCATGCTGTTGAAACAAGAACAACATATTAGAACCTGCAAAAGTCGTAGAAAAAGTACAAATTGAATCTGTAGCCTGCTAAATATTAAGTGCAGTTTAGAAACCGGTCTCAACAGCAGCGCTTTCACACCGGCATGGCGCCGCTCGTGAGTGATGCTCGAAACCAGCGGCAAGCTTCCTCATATACACAGACAGGGTGCGGTGTCGAGAAGCAATGTTAGCAGCTGTTATTATTTTTTTTTTCTTGTGGGAAGTACTCGGCGTTCACACCTCATCTTCGAAGCAGACCACTGAATGTAGCATCGGACCACTTTTATTTATCATCCCGGAAAGCTGATTTTCACCTCAGTTATCCCGATGCATGACCGAAGCTTGCCTGTATTGATCGTGGCATATGTCATCATGCCTCATACACCATTGGCGGTTACATTCACAGAAAAATAAGGTCACACACAAAACAAACACGTAAGCAGTAGGTGTCATCGAGGCGCCCCCGCTGCAGTGGCGGCCACATTCATTTATGAACAATTAAATCATGCACAGAGAATCACCCACGTACACACGCGTTCTCACGTATCTTGGAACCATTGCCTTGGAATCTGGCTCCAGGGGCAGCCAGATTCCTGAGCGTGCAGTTTAATATAACTCTACACATAAAACCACTAATTGGAAAGGCCGTGTAGCGTTGAGACATTGAAGGACCGAAATTCTAGCACCTTGCACAGACGTACACACACACACACACACACACACACACACACACAGAGAGAGAGAGAGAGGGGGGGGTGATGATGATGATTGTGGTTCGATTAGGAAAAGACGCTAATTTCTGCAGCCCATGAAGGGAGCATGGCTAAGGGTACGTGAGGGTGGGGGAAAGAGTGAAAGAGATAGAGAGGAGACAAAAGCCGTAGTGGCGGTCTCCGGAAATTTAGACCACCTGGGGTTCTCGTGCACCGACAACGCATAGTACACGGGCCTCTGACGTTTTCGCCTCCATCTAAAAAGGAGGAAAGCTGGCGCACGCACGCGTGTCCCAAATGCGGCCACGACTCCTGTTCTTTTGATCACATGCTCTGGCTGTGCCCAGATCTTAATGCCTCTCCACCCATAACGAAGGAGCAATGAGAGGAATCCCTGAAAAGCAGAGATATCCACACTCAACTACAAGCCGTCCAGAGGGCCCACGACACCGCGATGGAACTTCGACTTCCAGTCCCATCGTGGGCGGAGCCACCAACTTGATCTAGGGGGGCCCTGGTTCCCCAGATCCAAGTTCCTCAGGACTCCAATAAAGTTCTTGTCACGCCGTGTCACGCAGGCTCTTGCCTCCGTTCGTATGTAAACAATGCGATACACGCACGCGTCCACTTGACGCCAGTGAAAATGCCGTTCTCGTAGCATAAGGTGACTGCTGTGCGCAGCAAACTTGAACTCATGCGACTTTTGTGACGTCAGCCCGACTCCGAAGGGTTGTCGCCTTAGCGGCCTTTTCTGCTCGAACCAACAAGAAAAGTGCACGGTGACCTTTAGGACATGCATGCGTAGTGCACTTCGCTCTCTGTAAGTACACAAAAAAGTCCTGCAACGCGGTCGGTCCTCCTTGTGACGTCATTTGTTGAAATAAGACCAGGCGATTTCTAGATGCATTTGCAAGCGAATTCATCAATTCCGTAGTGTGCGCAGTGCCATAATATTTCTCTCACGTGTCCACTGGAGCCTACACGACTGGTTGGCACTGTTTTCTGTGTTCAAAGATGGCTGCAGGGCTCCTTAAAAAGCTACCGTATTATGTCAAGTTTGACGATACACCGTTAACCTATGACGTTGAACGACAGCCTGTCTTTGTGGAGCTCAATGTTATTTGCATTTTGCTGCAATGCGTGATAATTTCTAGGAGAGGCTCATGGGGAAACAGACTTCTCAAATCAGACAATGCAGAAGCGAAAGAAGACGAGGTCTATTCGTTAAGGCACCTCACGTGCCCGATGGTTGTCCGCCACTGTGGTACAATAGTTACGGTACTTCATAGCTGACCCGAAGAATCAAGTTCTATACCGGTCGTGGCGGCCGCATTTTGACGACGGCGAAATGCTAGAGTAACGTGTGCTGTCTGTTGTCAGTGCACATTACAAAAACCAGGGCCGTCAAATATTCCCGGAGCCCTCCATTACCGCGTGTCTCATGATCGTGCCAATGTTTTCGCACGTAAAGCCTCAGCAATTATCATAACGCGAACGCGGAAGTGCTTATGCTTGGTTGTGCTATGACCCCATTTCTCTAAGCAGCACCGGGATTCTACATTTTATCGTGCTTGATTGTTAACGTTTTGACCCTTTGTACCAGTAGACACTAAACACGCAGTTTGAATTTAGCAATTCGTTATTTCCATCGACGACTTAGTGAGTCCCAAATATTGGAATATCCTTATCAATGTTGATAACATAGCACCGAAAGTGTCCGCAAGAGAATCATCAGTTCGTTAGACATCTTCTAAACAAGAGCAAATAACGTTCGAAACAAGAGTGCGGTCAGCACTTTGACTGGCCACCAAAAGCTAACGTGTGGGTCAAAGGCGCCGACCATTTACGCATGTCTCGTCGCATATTCCAGAACGAGTGACGGACATCGGCATTCCATATTGCCGTAGGCAGCTAATTGCGTTGTGCAAGCAAGGTTAATTATTACCCAAGGGCTTTCGTTACAGAGCCAGTGACAACTTTCCAGGCTAACCTAGTGAGTGATAAATTTGAAACACATTTCTGAACTGGCGATAAACGGTTACCACAAAAATAAAGGAGCGTGGGTTTAACCAACGCCTTGGTTTAACATTTGGCGTTGGTTTAACATTTGTAAGCGGACGTCCGTATTATTACGCCACTGCCAGCAGTCAAATTCTTCAGAACAGCAAACTATGGTGACAAAAGCGCACTAAATCCAGAAGATGACAACCAGTAACTATTAACGCTTTCCAGGCAGCATATGCGTTGACAAAAAGCAGGGAACTCGTTGTAAAAGACTATGAAGGTTCAGCGTCAAATGCTTCAACATGAATTTAGTGGCAGCACAGTCGGAGCTATTAGACTGCAGTTGCTTTGTTGTCCTCTACAACACACTGACCTATCAAATCAGGAGGGAAATGTAAAAAGACGCAAAAAGGCCCTTCAAAATAGTGTAAATCACGGGTATGCCAAATTGTTGTGCGATATCTCACGTAGGTAGGGAAGCACGGCGACTCGCCTAATACCACCGGCAGCGCAGTTTGCTGGTGCTTCGCCTCCCTCTTTAATGGTGCTAAGCATTTTCTCCCCTACCAATACCAGAAAAAACTCAGGGAACCCAACAGTTGTCAGACGGGAAACCTGATCAACGAAGCTGCATTTCACAGAGTGGCCGCAGAACTTCCTGAGAGCATTGGTGAAGCAAAGATTTGCAATGCTCCTTTTTACGAGCTTTGAGAGTGCTGACAGATACGGTAGAAGTGGCTCGCTTCCTCTAGGGTCATATTTCCAGTTTAGGTGATCCGCTGGAGATGCTCAATTGCAATTCTAAAAATCTTAAAGAGGCATCATGCGGCACCTCATGCGTCAGCATAAGTGGTGACATACACTCTTTGAGGTGAAATAATGCATTTGAAACGGCAGCTTCAAAGTCCCTGTCACCACAATCAAAAGGCAAAAGAAAATCGTCCACAAAACGGAAAACGTTTACAACAGCCGTCTATCGGTTCATGCATAGGACCAGTTCTAAGTGACATTTTTATTGCTTACCACGACCGACTACTGGTTACTCGCCTCGACAAAACGGCTGTTGTAAATGCTTTCCGTTTTCTGGACAATTTTCTTTTGCTTTTTGCTTTTCTTATAACCTCAATTAGTTAACATGACAAAATATAACTCCACACATCTACAGTGATACTCGAAGTTTAACTTCGAATAGAATAAAATAACATCCTTCCTTGAGTATTGTGATCTCGACGTCACGCTTCCATTTCTATTTGTCGTCATTGCTCAGAACGCAGCGCACTCCTCTCTTCTCACCAATACTTTTGTTAAGCAACGATACGTCTACTTCCCGTAAACTTCCACGTCTCGAAACTCATTCTCCGCAACGACTTGGGAAGGAAGGAATCACCTTCTTTCGTTCACCTCAGATATGTACAGTATACTATAAAAATTAAAAAAATACGCTTGAACAGTAAATAATTAGCTGTTACCTTATCGGTTTCCTCGTCGTTCTCCTGTTTTTGTTCTTCCTTGCGACACTTCTGGCCAGGTTTCCATTTGTTACACTGTTTTATGTTCACTGAATAATTTCCGTGTTGATGTGTTTTCCGTTGATTTCTTTGTTTCATTGCCCTGTAACAACCCTTGTCTGTAGTGCTTCAGCCCACTGTAATGCAAAGGAGCCCCGAAAAATTTTGAGGAGCCGCTGGCGCGGCTGTTCTTGGCACCATGGTTATATTGCCGCATTAATTATTGCCCTCAGCGTAAGATAAATGGAATTGAAATAATAAAAAATTGAAGTATTTTGGTTATCATTGTCGCATTAAATCATGCTTTCCTTTCAGGACATCTCAAGCGCCTTGCAGGACCACAATAAAGTTTTCCATCCATCCATCCATCCATCTCAAGCGAAAGGATGATGGAAATTGAGGACTCCAGTAACTTTTCATGCTTGCTAGGTAGTTGTAGCGGAGGCGTCTGTGTTAACTGTCACGTTACTGCGTGGTGCGTGAAGCACCATGTCGCCAACATGAAAGCACCGAATTAGGTTATTCCCAGCTGAGCGGTATAAATCGTTAATTCATCACTCTGGATTCCTCCGGGACGCTTCAGAGCCCAAACTCTGTCTCCTTTTAAAACATAAACGGCATTTCCATGCATCTGTTTAGCATGATGTAATAAATATCTTCCGCTTCACACAGCGTGTCTTCTTTTTCTATTTCACCGTTCTTTTCGCTTTCGACATGCTACATTACCTCGAAGCAGCGCAGTAAATTAGAAAAAAATGCACCACTTGAGCTATTGCAATTATGACTCAGGAAATATTGGGTCGTACACCTTCGACGTTCCCCCCACGGGCGTTTCACGAGAACTGAAGATTTATGTTCTAATTATGTCAACGCATTTTAATAGTTTTTTATTCGTGGTTGTACAGGCTTTTCTATATTCTGTCAGTTCAATAGCTCTGCTGCTGTCTTAGAGCCTCCGATACATACATACATACATACATACATACATACATACATACATACATACATACATACATACATACATACATACATACATACATACATACATACATACATACATACATACATACATACATACATACATACATACATACATACATACATACATACATACATGAAAAGCGTAACATACTGCCAGGCAATGGTAAGCAATGTACTAGTCTGACCATCAAAACAACAAAAAGATACGGCGGTACACTCTTAGCGCGGTAACCTTTAGTTTATTTTATAGAAACACAAAAATGTGAAAATATGCTCCTTTACTAAAGGTTAAAGCAATTTAACCTTTATAAAGGAGCATATTTTCACATTTTTGTGTACCTCTAAGATAAACTAAAGGTTACCGTGCTAAGAGTGTAGAAGCGGCCCCAGCACATATTGATGCCACTACATCATTAGCGCCTCGCGAAATACACTACGAAACTTCGAGAACGGGCAGATTTCCCCAGAAGCTTTAAAGACATTCCAGAAATGTAACATAGTCAAGGAAGACAAATGTGTTCAAATGAGATGAATACCAGCCCACATCCATATAGTAAGGACGGAGAGGACAGCCCTAATAAGGTATAACGTAGTGCATAACGTAGCTCGAGGACTCACTTTCCGGGCTATGTGAAACGAGGATAGCCCGATGGGGGTGGGAAGATAGGATGATCACGTTTAACCGGACTGCCGAACACTGTAAGATACAAGGAATTATTTGTCCACCACCACCCCCGAAACTCGACAGAGCACACGCACTTCCACGGGAATGACTACGAACCAGATCACATAAGAACCCAATACTAATTCACGCAATTTACCTAGCCATTTTCACTAAGGACAAATGCTGAATATGTAACGCTACAGCAACCTTAGCACGAAAGATTGGGAATGCGAGGGTCTGATAGAAAATAACGATAGCAATAATCCTATAACGACAGCCTCCGCGCGATATGGCAGACCGTCCTGCTCAGCTGCGACACGTGCGACTAGGTCAGTGCAGTCCAGCAAGACGAGGAAGCCGCCGAAAGGTAAGAACTCAACGCCACGACATCGACTGATTGCCAGACCCACTAATTCGCCGGAGCGGATCTATTTTTATTCGAGATAAAGTTACGTCGCTCACTCACTCATCACAGCTTCATGTCCTTTACCATGACAAATGCAGTGAGAAGCTGCTCGCCAAGGCAATATTTCTCTTTGAGTAATCCTTATCAACGTCAATGGTGCCATAAAGCACCGCATTCCGCTATTATAGGAACAGTTTTGTAGAATGGAGCAGTGAGAATTATCTTTATCGGCACAGCTGCAACAAAACGAATGACAGAGTTATACAACAGAATAAATAGAAAGAAGCAGAAAACATTGGTGCATGAGGAATAAGGTATATGGAGCACTAATACAGTCTGTTCCAGAAGTCTTTCACGTGTTACGAACATGCAGAACGTAGAAAGTATGACACAGAGACACATGCTTTTCTTTTTATCTTGAATTGCATGTGAATTACCTCTCTGTGGGTACAAAAACACTCGCTGTTACTTAGATTGTTAGAGACCCGTGCCATAACAACGCCAATGCGCTCTGCGTATTTGGATATATTTTGGGCAGGATGAATCGGGCGAGGTGGCTTCTTCAAGTGGCGTCTGCCTTCACCAGGCATAACATCACAGGATTTCTACTTTTGGGGTTAATCTAGCGGAATGCTTTGTATGAGCAACCTTGATTAAGGCCTGGAAAACAGGTCACCAGCATGTAGTAGCTTACATAAATAAATAAATAAATAAATAAATAAATAAATAAATAAATAAATAAATAATGTCAGGGAATAGGTTTCCCAAACGCCCGTGAAAGGCATCGCAGTATTACGGCGCAGAGTCACCGACATTACATCCACCGCCCTCTAAAGGTTTAACAAGGGTGGAATTGGAACATCAGCTGGATATCCTTATGAGAGTGAAAGAAGCACACTTTGAAACAATCATTTTCATGCATGTGCACAAGGGCTTGGACATCTTACTTGCAGTTCAAGATAAAAGATATGTCTCTGTGTCATATTTCCTGCGTTCGGCATGCTTTTATCATGCAAATACAGCTGGGACATCCCGAATATCATATTGAGCAAGAGGAACGCAAGTTATATTTGACGCGACCAATGACTACTGCACCTTGTGAACTTGTGCTAGCATACAGGTTAAGTTTAGGAAGTAGTCTTACCAGAGGAGTAGTTTCGATTTATAAAACTCGGACTGTTGCAAGAGGTCAGACGGAAACGTCGGGGTCGACACAATAGGTCAGCAAACGGGAGACGTGCAATCCATCAGGCATTCAATATATGACGTGAGGGGATGGAGAGACGAAAGTATGCTCTGGGAAGCTAACATGCCGCCACGCATTCGAGAATTTAGAAGACCAAATGCATTCTTGTAACGCAAGATACGCAACCGTTCTTTAGCCTGCGTTCTTGAGCCTGCCTGCATCCGTTCTTGAGCCTGCCATACGTTCTTGAGCCTGCCTGCATCCAAATGTTATACAATACATTAAAGGAACCTCATTGCGATGCTTTTGAATGCAGTGTGCAAGTGGACATTTACTACTGGCTGTTGTTAACAAAAACCTGCTGAATTTGCTAAACACAGCCCGAACTGGCAAAGTACAGTCAACCACATAACTTACGGGCCATGCGAGCGCGTGGCCAACTGCTTCTTCGCGACACTTCCGCCACGTCACCTGCGATCTATAGCAGCGCTGTGTTCAAGAAGCATAGCTTGGTAAATCTACGACCTGTCTTTTTTCCAACGCCGGGCAAATATATTTTACCTTTCTTTGTTTAACGCGACGCGCTTTTTTGTAACCGAGGTCAAAGGCTTTACCTCGATAGCGCCTCGCGAAACTGATATCTTTTCCACGGCACACCGGTCGATGCAGGTCGTTATGGCTGTGATACTGCTATCAAGGCAGATCTGTGGCAGGTACGAGCGTTCCACGTGGAGACAACAATGCGGTGCGCAGCACTGAAAAACTGACATGCTGGCGGGTAGCAAGAAGACTTTCCCGGCGGAACGCTCCGCTGGAAAGGCCCGTTTGGCGCGCGCTCGCGAGGTCCAGAAACATTTGTGGTCGACTGTACATATGAGTTTATAGATATGCCGGTCCTGCCCAAGGCACCACACTTTTGATATCAGAAAATCATCGCCGGCGGCCTCTGAATTATAGGCTGTGCTATCGCTGCTCCGAATCTGTGAGATGGCAAAACTAAACGTTCCGGCTGAGCACTGTTGCTTTGTGACGGGGTTGCACATAGCACGTTTGGTGACTAAGCGAACAATACTACCGAGGAAGATGATGCAATTCCAATATGAATTCACATCCCAATTATATGAAATCTGGGAGGGAAGCTTTCTTTGCCTTATGATTAATGCTCCTTAGCCGAGGATAGAGAGGTGGAGAATGATATTAAACGGCGTCAGCATTGTGGAAGTTCTAGACAGACGCGTCCAACCAAGAAAGATGGAAAGGTGAGTGACTTCTGCAGCTTATTTAGGCTATCTATAATGCAGTTCAAAAGGATATGTTGTTGAGCTAGTTGGTTCATTGCTTGAAATAATAGTTATGGCGCTAAAACAACGGGACACAGAAAAGACGAAACACACACTGGCGCCAGTGTGTGTTTCGTCTTTTCTGTGCCCCGTTGTTTTAGCGCCATAACTATTATTTCAATCTATAATGTATTTTACCGTGTTTTATCATTTTCAACACGTACTATTTTTTCTGGCCGAGCTCTCTTAAACACTTCGAACGGTTGTGTTTCAAAAAAAGCCGCTTTAGAAGAGCAATAACACATCGCTTCAACGCATCTGCGTTGTTGTTGAAAGTGTAAAGTTCTATTACGATTGCCACGTCTCATTTATATGACCTGGCATTTCATCCACCCGGTCAGCAATGAAATCATGTAAGCCACGATAGCCGCATACATTGTGTCCTCATTTTTAAGACATTTAGCACCTCTGAAAGATACATTGCATGCAGTTAAACTCGCCCTACAATAGCACAAACCTTCCGCTTCCCATAATATCCCGTGTTCTCTCTCACTCTTGGCTTACTGACGCGAAAGGAGACTTCCAACTCCCCATGAACTGACAAAGTCTCGGTGAGCTTTAATGTAAGACTATGTACTGTTAATTTGCATGCACTAGAATTACCCTGATATTTAAACTCAGTCAAGCGATAGGCCTTTTCGTCCATGCAACAATGCACGTCATTAAAGGTGTGCGAATATTCGAAAGTGTTGAATAGCAGGCGGGTATTGCATATATGATGTCAGTATTCAGCTGGAAAATCGCGAAATCGAAATTTTTGAATTATTTCGACTGACTCAAGTTAGTCGAAAAGGTCGAATATTCGATCCTATCTTACTGTTAGGAATGTTCCCTCCTGCCTTTTACAACAAATATGTCACCGGGTGAGCGACGTTTCCGACGTTGTCATGAGTGCCGCGATGCCTGTGCGGATACGCATCTGAAATACACAGAGTGATTAACAGCTACCCATGAACGCAGAGGAACGAATTCACCGCTACAGCCCCATCACGATCACTATCAACCCTATCACCCTTCTGTGATGCGCACAGGTGTTCAAATGTATGGCGTTAAAGTCCTGATATGCATAACATAAATAAAATTATTTTTTTCCTTTTATTTCAGACAGATCACATGCTACATCCTTGAAATACTTCTCCATATTAGGGAAACTATTTCATGATTACAGAGAACAGCGTAAACGCCAGTCAGAAAAAATAAAACACTACGTAACGCGTTTCCTTCTCCCATTTATAGCGACGTCACAATTGTTCACACTTAATGACCTCGTGGCTTTAGCTCCGGCCTTGCCTCCCCATTCAATGGGGTAAACTGTAAAACAAACTGCGTTTTGTTGAAGCGTACGCTGAAGTGAATTAGGCAGAAGTAAATTAAAATCTGGAGTTCTACATTAATGTGTGCCTAACATAGGCGTTCCGCCATGCAAAACAGCAAGAATAAAGCTCACTTAACGAGGCCCGTTACCTTACCTTGTCCACGCTTGTCTTACGTTTTCGTGGTTCTATTCTTTTTGTATTGCCAGCGCAGCAATTTTTATGTTTTCAGTTATCCTATTTAACTTGTATATGCCGTCATTTTGGGCACAGACATGGTGCTTCTCAATAAAAAGTCACATTTTCTCCGCAAGGGCGAAGCAATGAATGCGATAGCAAGAAACTGTAATGCCATTCGAAGTGAGGCTCGCAGCTTCAGGAGCAATATTAATTGTAGAAAATATGCACTTGCTAAGTGAGCGCCTCCTGTGGGCAGCGTGTGCTGGTACGAAGGGCTTTATACGCTGTGTGTCAGAAAGCTACACATACAAAGCTAGGGGGGGGGGGGGGCTCTAAATGAACAAAGAGAAGATGAGCGCGAGCTATCAAGTGAAGCACGCACGAAACGAACGCACAGATATACACCGAGCGAGCGCGAATAACCTGTCACGATATGGATACTCTCAGTTTGAACAGCGCTCCTGTTGCAAAGGCGGCCGAAGCAGCGAAGTAAACTAGCGTGCTTCAAGTGTCGAGCTGTGACACTTGATAGTTCGCGCTCATCTTCTGTTTGTTCGTTTAGCGGCGTCCCTTGAGCTCTAGTTACTTTCGTACGCTCCCGTAACATCAGCGCGGACATCGCGGTCAAAGCTCGAAACATCCCTCTTCCTCTCACCACGAGACAACCGCGCGAGCAGACAGCGGAAGGGCAACGCCCTGCGCAAATAGAAGAAGCGAGCGAGCTGGCCGACGACTTTTAAATGCGCCCGCTGCGCTCCTCGCGCCATCTCACTGGTAATGAAGAAACGCTTTTAAGCGCCTGCCGTCTCTGAGTCCTGCCAGCGGTAAAGTATGTGTATATAAGGCTCGCCGTTAGTTCCCTGAAGGATATGCTCTACGTGGCGTAGTGGTTAGCGCCACGCGCTGCGGAGCGAGGGGTTCCTGGTTCGATTCCGCGCTTCGGAAGCGCTTATCTGACTTATTTTTCTTTGGGACTTTTATACATATATACTTATACGGTTCATGACGGCGGCGACGGGAACGGCAAAAACCAGCCGAGACTGTCCATATAATTGCTATCGCAATAAAAAAAAAAGAGTTGATGAGGAAGCTATATGCGCGCCGCTCATAAAATTTTATTGAATTAACTCATTTTTATTATGTGCGCTTACGCCAATACAACGAAAAAGCACTTCAGAGAAGCCCTCATTTTCTCAGGCTCGCTGCGAGAAATATAGTTTTGCTTGATGGCTAGGGCCAGGTTTGAGCCGCCACTAAGAAAAGTGAGTGTGCAAAATAAAGCGCTTAGCTTTGTCAATGTCGCCTAGGCATGTTTTTTTTTTTTTGAGGTGGGAGACTGATTATAAGAACAAAAGTATTGCGCTTCTAATAATTATGATGCTAAGGCTTCGCATGTGACGTGTAAATAGAGTGCTTAAGAGAAACAAGAGCGTAAGGCAAGTGACAATTCGAAATCTCTGGCGTTTCACAGAAGACGGCAATTTCAGTTACATCAGTTTTTAGCTATGTAGCAATAACACACTCCTAATCGTGGAAGTGGGGGAGTTGCCTGTCATTGTCCGGACTTGCCACTCCACAAAATAGACATGCATGGGAAAACACAGAAATATGTGTGGTCACAGAAGCTGAGCAAACAAGTATACGATTGCAGACAGCAGGTCAGCATTGTTCCTATCCGCCAATATCTTATCCATGCCCGACGACAATAATGGAACTCAGCAGGCAAAACCCACATGGATAAGCCACATATATATTTGTCCCGTTCTCATCGCAACAACACACATACAGGAAGCTTCAAAGGTGAGATCGCGAACTTATTCGCATGTCCGTGTCTCGTGCAGTGAGCTTGAGAACCGCGTATACATTGTAGGGCCTGTAGCGTTTGTAATACAGTGTCATTACATCCAACAAAACATGTTCCGTTTAACAAGATCTTGGTAGCAGTGCCGTAGGTAGAGCTCTCTCGTACAATGAGAGCTGTAGAAGCCACCAATGAGGGATATGGCAGCCACCTGTCCACTTCACGGAAGCGACATATGCGTAGGAACACAACTAAAGTGCGGTCTGTCGCATCCGTGCCTTTCACCGTGCTGCGAACAGCTCGTGAAACGTATAGTATAGTTGGTTTGGGCCAAATTGAGACAGGAACAGTGCCGCTAGTCAAATGTAGCGATTCAAAATTTTGAGAAATTTGCGTCGCAAAAACGATAGTTCAGCGCAAACTGCATATTTTAAGGATTCTTATTTTTATAGCAGGCCTATATATTTCCTGGGAAACTTATGTATACAAAATAATATAAACACCCACACGTTTGTTTGTTGCACTCAGTGCTGATCTGTTTGCCTACAAGTGTGCCGTCATTAACACAGAAGTGGCAAGGCGACCAACACACAAGCACCTGCTGAGCCTTGAAAAGAATACTTAAGCTACCGAGCAGGAGTTGTAGCCTTACCGTACAGTTCTTCAAGAAATAGCTGACTGCCATCGTGCTTGTGGAGTATACTGTTACGCTTAAAGGGGCCCTGCGACACTTTTTTTCGAAGACTATGTTCAAAAAGTGTTGCAGGGCCCGTTTAAGGTTACTCAAACTAAAAAAGTTAATATTGATCCTTGTTTTGTTGTAGATTCATAAGATTTTCTCATAATACCGGAAAAATGTAGTAGCCTCTAAACCATTCCACCTCCTCTCATATTTTGCTTGTGTCTGTCCATAATCCAGTATACCAACCCTTTGAACATTCTCAAGTCTTCGCTATACGATGTTGCTTTGGTTGCGAAGTCCTAACTAGGAAACACCTCTGCGCTATTAGCAACATATTTTACATCCGATGCATTCATGTCATATGTGTTAGGCATGGCAAAGAAGCAGTGTGCGCTTAATAATTACGTAAATGTAGTACTAGAAGATTCAGTTAAAACTGGGCTCCGAAACAATGGCGGAATGTTTTTCAAATAAGAAATCTTGTGTTGATGCTTACTTCCGAAGTGCAAGCTACAGAGCGCATTAGGCAATATTGCAAGTGCGCACGCTTGCCCTAGATTGACGTGCATGTCACTTAAAATTTACTGTGGCTATTCATGTCTCAGAGAAGTGTTGATGAAAGCTTTTATATCTCTCGTACACATATAATTCAACATCTCTAGACTAAGCGTGTTGTGTGTCAGATAACTCACCATGCGAACAGTGGCAAAATTTACTCGAACTTCTACAAACATTTGACCTTCGACACTGGGATGTGACAGAGAAATGTTCCAATCAACTTCACTACGCCGCGACAAATGAAGATTCAGTTTGGTTATTCATTTTCTTCACTATAATTGCAGTACTTGAAATTTAATATATGTTTTGTTGTGAAAATACAGTGAACCTATAAACACAAATGCAAGTTTAAGGGACATTTCTCGTCAGGGGCAACGTCCATAACTAACGACATAAAATAAAACGCCAAGCATTGTTGGAAACAACAGCGTGCATGCTGGCAAAAGTTTACTTCCCTAAGTTCCGTGGGCTAAAGGGTAAACACCTTTAAATGGGTATACACCTTCAAGGGTAAACACCATCAAAAGGGAAAAAAGCGACAATAGGGCGCTTAGTAAGCTATGTTGTTTTGTGGGGTTTTACGTCCCAAAACCAGTTCTGATTATGAGAGACGCCGTAGTGGAGGGCTCCGGAAATTTCGACCACCTGGGGTTCTTTAACGTGCACTGACATCGCACAGTACACGGGCCTCAACATTTCGCCTCCATCGAAATGCAGCCGCCGCGGCCGGGATTCGATCCCGCGACCCTCGGATCAGCAGCCGAGTACCTTAGCCGCTAGACCACCGTGGCGGGGCGCTTAGTAAGCTAAAAGAGTTTCTTAAGCTATCCCTTTATTTATACGCAATACATATCTTTTTGCTTATTATGACGCGTATGTCGTTTGGGAGTATTTTGTGGATGTTGTGAGATGTTTGAGTGACGAGAAAACATAAAGGGCAGCAATAGCACAAAGAACGATTGCCGGTGCTTGATCTGCAATAAGTTGTGGAAGAGCTATATAGTACCGCGGGGTTAAGATTTAGTGCGTGAAATGCGCTGTATGAGGGCCGTGCGACTGCAATGACTAGGATAGTTAAAATTTAGAGAGTCTTGTTTTGTCTTACGAGCCATCTCATTTTCCGTTGCAGATAGGGCAAAATGAGGCATTTGCGACATTCCTTATATATGTGCTTAAATTTTGGAACAGTGGGAACATGGCCGTGTTTATGTACGACATACCCCATAGCCCAGAGAAAATTTCAGTTGTGGTATTTTATGGAATCGAATGAAATATAAGAAATTAATCACCATTTGTAAATTTTCATGGCGTTTTGCCTCGCTTCACCCTATAAGTAGCCCGAAGAACAGAGCATGGTGATTTCACTTTCTACAATTACTTCCAACCATTTTGCAGATCAGTTATAGCTCGACAAAAGCCATGATGACGTCGCTACCTACTGCAATCCTCCTTCTTTGTAGTTCTGGTAAGTATAATATCTATTTACAGTGGTTGTAGCTTTCTTTTTAATTAAGATGCCAGTTTCCAGAAACACCAGTATCTTTGACCTAGGTGCTACTTAATTTTGCTACACTAACCGCCACCGCCGCAGGATAGTATAACCGAAAGCCTTCCTTTTCTTCGCTTGCAAGGATATCCTAATACATGTACAAGAAAATACTGTGAGTGTGTATGAACGTTCGAGTGGGCATGTTTTTATGCAATCATAGCGAAGGTGGTACAGCACTGCGAATCACGTGAGCAAGAAAACGAGACGGGACGACGCGCTTAATTCCAAAAGTTAGCTCAATGAAAATGACTAAGTGGGAAGGCCAACAGCACACGTCGTGCTGTTAACGGGTGTTGACAGCATTTTCACTTCCTTGATTATATTGATTTGATTGCACAGTAGTCAGCCACTCCGCACCGACGTGCATTTGTTGTTTTGTGTCGCACCTTGGGCCAAAAACAGTCTGTTAAAGCTAAGCGCTTCCTCCCGTCTCTTCCTCTTTTTTGAGTTTCTTAGTGCTCTACCGCCTTCACCATCGCGAATATATTGCACAACATCGGATATAAGCACGATATTCGGGTCAAATAAGTAACAGCAAGTCCTATCGTTTCGCAGCTCGCATGCAGTCATTTATTCTGCCGAAGAAATATACGAACACTTTTTATTTACACTCCTACCAGCTAATTTCGTAGTTTCACTAAGTCTACCACCCACCGCGTACTAACCAGGTCTCCCTTGCGTGGTTGATATTTTATTGCTTTTTAAATAAGTCTGTGACACGCAGTGTTCGAAAAACACGACGAGCCATAACAGTTCGAAATAATTACCTTCGTCAATCGAAACCCGTTTCAGCTGTTTTCTGCGCCCTTCCACAAGACTCAAACAACTTCATCGACATGGTACTCAGAGACAGACTGCCAGGTGAAGTTCGCAACCGGAATCTCGACCCTGCGCCAATGCAAAATTTCGACATCAAGGTCAAAAAGACGTTTATAACCAACCGAGACTTGAAGGTAGACTTCACTTCCGGCCTCGTTCGCGGCCTATCGCAATTGAGACGTCGGGACGATTGTGGTTCGCCTACCTGGGCGGCTGCTAACACAACCTTCGGCTGCCACGTGTCTCTGGACGGCGTTCGGGTCTCGTACAAGGCCAAGGCCAAGGGCCACAAAGTCGTCGGCTCAACGAACTACGACGTCGACATGTTCATTGAGAACACCAACTTCTTCGTCCAGCTCACAAGCGCCCGATGTAAGTTTATAATTCACTCCAGAGCACTCAAAAACTTGTACAGTGAAAAAGGAAGAAAAGGTGTTTGTGTGTGTGTGTGCGTGTGTTAATTTGTCCCCTTGGTATAGAAAAAAAATTTAAAATAAAGTGGGGAAAGCCCGCGCCACCATAAAGTTTATCGGGCTTAAAGCCAATTGCACCATAACAAAATATAAGGGGAAGTATTCCCAAAAAGAAAATTTCGCGGAAAACCCAATTGAACAAGATATATATTTTCGAAGGCGAAGCCTGCAGTGCTTTCCTTGTGTAAAACAGGCAGGAGAGGAGGACTGTGGATATGTGAGTGCCAAGTAGAACATAGCAGTGAGACCTTCCACCAGCGAGAACGTAAATGAACCAAGGGGAAAGCGGGACTGCATAGCCAGGTAGACGTCGGCAACCGACGACGTGGTGCAAGCCACAACTCGAGTCTGGCGCCTCGGCCTTGTGTGCGTGCGTGTGTGCGTGTGTGTGTGTGTGTGTGCGTGCGTGCGTGCGTGCGTGCGTGTGCGTGCGTGCGTGTGTGTGTGTGTGTGTGTGTGTGTGTGTGTGTGTGTGTGTGTGTGTGTGTGTGTGTGTGTGTGTGTGTGTGTGTGTCAATAAAATGCACCTTTGCGGGTTACTTTTGTATGCAGCTGTTCCAGCGGTCCTTAGGTCCATCAGCCTAAATTCACTGGAGCTTAAGATAAGCGAAAGCACCAAGTTGGGCCTGAACAACCAGCGCAAGAAGAAGTACCATGACGCCATCAGGTCCCGCATCCAAGATCTGCTGGCTGGACTACTGTACGGAAGTTTCCGAGAAGCGCTCAACCAAGCTCTCGCCAGCGGGACAGCGCCCTTCCCCTGATCTATATGTTTGCCTACTATTTCTCCCACGCACCAGGTCAGAAGGATTGTGCAGTACCTTAAATAAAATGTGAACCTTTGAACTTGTTGGTGTGCATTTTTAATGTAATAGCACCAAATCGAGACTCAGAAATAGCCTAGCACCCCGACTCATTCTTTCGTATTTTGATGTAGTGCTTTGGTTATTCTGCCGATGAAACGACGTCACCAGTGCCGGAAACCCACACAGAGAAAATAAAGTACTCAACGCAAAAAATAACCAGCCACACACAAAATGATGCCAGCCCGCAGTGGTGCCTTGCGTTCACAAGCTCTCCCACATGCGCAGTCTAAAGCGGATCGCTAGTATATTTAACGTCCCTGTGGTCTTTTCCGCGTCACGAAAATTGTCAAGGAATATGCCCACAAATTAGCCGCACCAAGGAAAAATTCACAGCATATCCACGGAGTGAATGATGATGAGTGGGCGAAGCTCCGGATGTTCATCGTATATTGTGCCGAATTCCGGATTAATTTAGTTAACGCGCACGCTACGAATCCTTATGGTTCAACTACGCACAAGTGAAATCTCCCACCGGCACTTCATTGCAAGTCAAGATCCAGTGCCTATATATATATATATATATATATATATATATATATATATATATATATATATATATATGGGTGACCGGTGAACGGTTCTCCAGCGCGAGCAGTGGGTATTTCTCAATCAAGAAACTCGCTAGAAGACGCTGCCTGCGTCAACGTTGTCTCTCGCGGGTGAGGGTGCGTTCTCCTTCTTTAGGAGCTGGTAGAGCGTTCATCTAAGAAAGAGCGTTTCCATAGTCAACGCGCGCCTTTCGCTCTCTCTCTCTCTCTCTCTCACAAGACAACAGATGGAAGAGTGAGAAAGCTCGCGCGCCGGGAGGCACGCGCCGAGGGCGGGCCTCCCACACGCGCCCTCCTAGTAGCGCGTTCCTAGTAGGTAACGCGCTACTACAACGTACGGACAGACCCAAACCTTAAGGAGCTTCGCCCCTAAAATTGGAGCACGCTTAGGCTCCGTCCTTAATAGCGTGACACAACAGTGTTACCCTCCCCCCCCCCCCCCCACTTTTTTTTTTTTTTCGCATCGGAAATTATGGGACTGTGGCGCCATCTCGCTCTAACGTACGTAAAGGCCCCTGCTTGCGTAAGCTGGTGCTAGAGCATAAGGCACTACAGCGCGGTGCGCGCTACACGTCTTTATCTTTGTTATTTGTTTTTAGGTGCGAAGTACTTGGTAAAACTAGAAACTGGTTAAACATTTTTAACGGTCAGCGCGAATAACGTGGACGACACGCAAGAAGGGACACTAACCTACACTACTTGGTCTACAGAGCTTTGTAATGCGCTGTATTGCAACTTACACTACAAACAATCAATCTATGAATTAATCAATCAAGAGGTACTTACAGAAATCCTCGCACTCTTTGCGCAGAATATCGCTTCGTCGGAAATGCAGTCTACTGTCTAGTCTCTTCGGTCACCACTGCCGCATAGAACACTTATCCGGTGCTTTCACTAGCTTCGCTTTTCGAGCAACGCTTCACTCACGCTGTAACGCGTTCCCGAAACAGGGCGCCAAGCAAGCGCGAAACTCGGAGCACAGATATTCATGTCACACGGAAAAGCCAAATAGGATAACGTCGCAGGGGGCGTGCCCCAATAGACTAACTTTCCTAGCGTGATTTTCTGCAGCGTCGTGAACGCCCCCTCATTTTTTTTTTTTTTTGTCCGGGAAAGAGACATTTTAATTATACAAAAATAAAAGGCATGCGTCGTTGCTTCGCAAGTCATATCCGTTTAAAACTTCCTATGACGAACATTTTGTTTCTATAGAATAAGTCTCGTTTTGTTATTACAAAAGCTATTTTTGTCAATAGTGTTTGTCCATAGAGTTTCCTACTAAAATACTAGAGGGAAAACTGGCGCTGCGATCGTGAAGATGCCATGGGAATGATGGGTATGACATGGATTTGTCTAGTCTTCGTGCTTGCGGCTTCAAACGTTCTGGTGGATTTGTTTATTACTGTTTTTAGCGTCAGTGACGCGAGTGACATTACTACACTTTTTCATTACGTGACGAAGGCAGCGGCTGTAGTGTACGCTTTACCGCTAGAGATCATCAGACTGTCGCATGTACTAAAGTCGTTTGCATTGATGAGGTGCCGTGCAGTCTGTTTCGCTGTTGTGTTTGTTGATGAATGGCTACACATATTATTTGCAGTGGTATTTTACCCAACTTTAGAACTATTTGCGCTGCGTCTCGCCAACCTTATTGGCGTGATTTTCCTGCTCTTCTTTTTTTTCTTTTGTATCAGGTGCGAAAGAATCTGTAAGCGTAGGGTCGCTTTTACGGCTGACATACATCCCTTGTGACAAGGCTGCCCGTATACCCTGTACTAGATCATTTAAATTCCGCTTTCTGATTAATTCAACGCTGACCGAATGCGCCAAGCAGACGCACAGTTATCGTGCGTAGTAGACGCCCAGCGGACGATAGGCAGACGCGCCTGCGGTCGACGCTCAAAAAGTCAGCTCGAATCGAAGCTCAGGCGCAGTTTCCGACTGAATTTAACGGCACAGTTGTTTATCAAACATCACGTTTTATTGTTTTCGTTTTTTTTTTTTTTTGCACAAAACCAACCACCAAGCGATGGGCGATATTGCGCTCCTACTACGACCTTGCACAGGGGCTTGACCCATGCATATAGTTTGTAAAAGTACAGTGGAGCACTTGCCCTGCAATAAAAGAAGCGAGCGAAAGCCCGTTTTTTTTATATTTAGACGACATCTACATTTTACACACTTGAAAATGTCAGCACGTCACTTACAAGAGCAAAAATCTTTATTTTAAGTTCAAACTCAAATATATATGGAACTTAAACCCACATGGACGCTGCTACACCTGGGCACAATCAGAGGAGGCAACATCGCCATATCGCACAATATTGCTAAATTTCTGAGCGTTCAGTATTTTTCTAACCGCGAAAAAGCAACTGGTATCTGCGCACGCACATAGTTATTCCGAAGTCTTCCGTTTTAGCGCAATATTTTGTCTTAAACGACCTATTTTTTTGAAGCCGCAAAGCCATATGAAGCCAGCAGAACGAAGACTAGGCAAATCCATGTCATACTCATCATTCCCATGCTGGCTCAACCGCCTTGTTTGAAACTTCCGTAGACACTAGCGCCAGTTTTCCCTCTAGTATTTTAGTAGGAAACTCTATGTGTTTGTCCTTTCATCACATAGTCACGCTTCATTCGCATCGCCACTCCTATTCACCCCCCCGTCCCCCTTTGCCGTATATCATGATGTCGCCCATATCTTGTTGCGTACCGCTTTTCGTATATAGGTTTTCAGCCTTATAAACTGACTACATACTGATCAGTATGTAGAGCTCCACCCTTTCTACAAAGCATTTCCCTACAGAAAACCATTAGTAAACGTCACAAAAAATAACACTTAATTTGCAGTGGACTTAAAAGTTTTGACCAGTCGAGGTCGAACTCATCTTTAATAATATGGCAGCAAACGTTTGACAGGGTGGGGTAGAGAATAGCATAATATTTCGCATACCTGGCTCAGTATCTTGAACTGTAGATCGCAATATAGCAGCAGGGGTCGCGGTCGCGGCAACAATCCAAGTGTTGCGCCATACAAAGGACGTAGCATGCCTCTAGAAAAAAAATAAGAAGAAAGAAAGAAGGAACATCGAGGCCTGTAATCAAAGAAACGTATTACGATAAAAAATCTTGTAAAACAAATGGAAGGACGCTGAAGGATCGCCTTTACGAGTGGAATGTTAGAACGCTATCGGGACCGGTTCGCACCGAAACGCTATGGCGTTAAAACACACAGAGAGGAAAGAGAAAAAAAAAACGTTGATTAACACACAGAGAAGTTTCATTAAAACTAGCGCCTCCTCTATAATACTCCCGTATATCTCTCCGAGAGGCGTTGCCGAGGAGGCCAACGCCATCTGGATGATGTTTACGCAAGCAACCTACCCAGGCCGACGCCTTCTCTAGAGGTGGCGGGGTGCCCGGGAGCGCCGCTGTACGTATGGTAGAAAATAGTGTCCTTGCGTTATGTCCTATAACGATATACAGCTTCGCTGTAAACGTAAGGTAGTAGACGGCGACAAAGGCGGCACCAGAAAGCAGTTATTCGAGGTGGAGGAAAAGGAAGAGAGAGTATATAAACAGTAATGGCGACCGCTCTTCCTCCACCTCGAATAAATGCTGCCTTGTGCCCGCTTTGTCGTCGTCTAACTTACAACTTTTATATCGCTATAGGTTCTCGCGAATTGCGTCCGCGAACAAAACGATGCGTAAAACACCAGCTTTACGAAAAATGAGCCGATTCCGGGGCCATTGAAGGGCTTGCAGCAGCGACTCATACGCACACCAAAAGTGAATTTGGTAAACAGAGTGAGAATAGTGAATCAAATGCGCATTAAATGGACTAAAGTGACGGGGTCAATGAAATGATTGATTGATTTGTGGGGTTTAACGTGCCAAAACGAGCTGTGATTATGAGAGACGCCGTAGTGGAGGGCTCCGAAAATTTCGACCACCTGGGGTTCTTTAACGTGCACTGACATCGCACGGCACACGGGCCTCAACATTTCGCCTCCATCGAAATGCAGCCACCGCGGCCGGGATTCTATCCCGCGGAGTTAACGAAATGGCAATTAAGCGATTGTAATGCTAATAAAAGCGAGTCAAATGTGCCCTAAGCGTACCAAAGCCACTTAGTGAAGCTGTATCTGGTGATGCTCTGGGGCGGCTACAAGATTTTCCGGAGATGTTGGCCAGCTTATGCAAGTCTGATACATAAAACTGAATATGGGGGCGTCAACACACAAATACGCGCGCGTGCTTTCGCACGAAAGGCCCTGAATCTGATGCTGCTTTATAGTCACTTATGTGAAAGCTTCTGAGATGCGTCGTCTTCTTAGGGTCATACATTCAAGAATTAAGAAAAAGGGGCGGGCGTGGGAGGCAACATATCTGGACGCCTTTCTGTATCCACCACTGGCTAAGCTCTGACCAAAATTGTGTCCGTTTATCAAGTCGCGTCCAGCGAGTATTGCGCCGATCCCACCGCACAGCTTTTTGTTGCACGCGGAGGTACCATTCCTCCGCACGGTATACACAGCGTAAAAACGCCTTCCCATTTCCTGAGCGTTTTGTGCAGTTGTGTGCGCCACACGCAGTCATTTCTTCCACACCACTCTTCATATAGGACGTGTTTTACAACACTCGTGCTTTGTTGGTCCGGAGCTAACCAACAAAGCACAAGATACACATGCACACACAGATCGATGACCCCCTGATGGCACATACGGTGGAATTGACACAAAGTGACTTGTGTGCATAGACACAAAACGACATTGTGTGCATAGAGTTGGCTTCACCGCGGCTCATTTGAACAGTTCACGCGATTTTTTTGCCACGTGACGGCGCGTGGCGAATAGCGATACGGGCGGTGAAAGGAAATGTTATTGCCAACTCTGCTCCTTGTGGAAGCATATACAGGGATACTATAAGTAGGAAAACGCTAGCCGAAGAGTTCGCAATTTCGTTTCTTCGTAACGGAATTACGTTTTCTCGCATATTTCGATTACAATCCGAGGTACCACGTGTGTAGGTTATAGTTAAGTTTCAGTTCCCAATTTTCCCGACGAATTTTATTCTGAGAAACTCAATTTCTTTCCCTGACGCGTCTGCGCCCCGCCGAATAGCCAGCGTGGTCTGGGTGGTTCGGGATGAGTTTTTCTTTCGCATACGCCGGCGCCTACACCTCACACCGACGCCGCATTTTCTGTGACATGACATCCTTAACGCTATCGCGCAAATATTTCAGCCATTCCTGAAGCTGAACGCATCAAGACGTGGGTCGGCTGACAAATGGGAACAAGCACGTGTAAATTGAAGTTCTGTTGATTCGGTCCCAGTCCATTAAAAACAACTTAAATTGCACCCCCCCCATCCGCGATCACTTAGTAGCTATACTTCAGAGCTTGACAACTTTAAGAGCCCAGCTTCAATCCTCAACAAAATTTTGCGCATCGAGATCACCGCGCTGGATATCTAGCCTCATACGTCTTGAATGTTGTTGTTGTTGTTGTTGTTGTTGTTGTTGTTGTTGTTGTTGTTGTTGTTGTTGTTGTTGTTGTTGTTGTTTGTCGTTGTTGCTGTCGCTTTAGCCTTTGCTCTGGCAGATACCCACCCTGGAGGAATGGCCATGATGCAAAAAGTATAAGGAGTTAATACATCAGAAGTGCTGTGAAATGCCAATCAGAATAGAATTATCTGTATGAATTTAATAGTACAGAATACGAATTTATGAACAGAACCGTCCTGAATCAATTACAAATTATGCAACAGTACCGTCAGCCCAATCGCTTCGTACCCCAATGAACGTGCTTCGTGGCCTCGCGCCAACAGCTCGCGAGCAGAAGAAGAAGACTCAGCAAGATGACGCGGACGGCTCTTTCGTCGCATCAAACAACGAGCGCCATTCCCTCGTCGTTCGGCTCAACGAGTGTGGCGGCCTCTCCGTCCACGAGCCAATGGGGCACGGTAGGGGTTACAGACACCCGTGCCGGGTCCGCGGCCTTCACCACCGATGCCCGCCAACCGGCCCCTGCGACGGCCGTAACCCAAGGTGGCGCAGCCGCCCGCAGCCCGGAGACGACCATGCGTTGGTCCCATTCGCGCACCGGTGCCGAACCATTCGTGTCGCGAGTGCAGGACAGCCAGGTGACATTGGACGTGAAACGGCTTGCCTCCGTCGCTGCGCCGTGGGCCGGTTCGCTGAGCGTGGGAGCGGCCGTAGGCTACTCGCTGCCGGCTGCTCGCAGCCTCCTACGTTCCGTGGACAACGGGACCGACGAATTCCGCATCAGCGACAAGGAAATCTTTTGGTAACGCCTCATTTATGTACATCACTAACAAGCTATAGGACCCCGCACAAAATATCTGTAAGCCTCGGTGCGGTTGAAACCAGGGCTAATTGGTATGGTCACATTGCTAAAGAACGGTGCGACAACAGGGACACACGGACACATGTAAATCACAGGACAGCGCTCGTCCTGTGCTTTGCTCCGTTTCGCTTTTTCGCACTCGTCTTTGAATATGAAGATATGCAGAGGCGTGCAAGTACATGATATATATATATATATATATATATATATATATATATATATATATATATATATATATATATATATATATATATCCAGGGCGAATTGAATAACACTAGCTTGCTCACTTCATGTTCGATTCTAGAAAGTGTCCTTCTTAACTTGCCTATAATTGCTTACTAGCGGATACATTGTGACTAGGGAGAAGATAGAGCAATGAAAACCGGAACTTTTCGAAAGGTTGTTCTACCAGAGGGTTGCCATGTCCTGGCATAAGTGGACTGGCCATTCACGAATGTACGGTTACGTCGACCGAGTGTGATTTGATAGTGGCCCCAAATAACTGACCACAGCACATGCCGTGCATCTGTTAGGACGGTGCTAATTGTTTACAGGTATGCTGTGTATATTAGACCGATCTCAAGCACCTGCTGCATCATTTCTTCGTCACAATGTATTCTTCTCTGCTTCCCTGCATTTATCATCCACCCAGAGTGCTCGAGTCCAGCAAATCAGACACAAGCTGATGTTTGCGTCTTCAAGGGGGCCACTGACGTGAAAGGCCCGTTTTCTCGTAGCATTAAATTATCGCTACACAATACCGAAAGCACCACTCTAGCGAAAAGATGACGTTTGGCAAGCCGGAAACGCGCAAACAAAATACAGGTGGTGATGCTGCTGTGAAATCCTTGCACTAATAAACGTGACGTCATGAACTATGTTCACGAACGTACGCTGAGGCCGTGCTATTTATCGGTAAAAATTGCACACAATGTATTTCAAAAATGCCAGACACTTAGCATCAGGTGTTCCAAGATCTTTCTGGTCAGTATACGCCCAGAATACGCAAGCAGAACACTGTGATCTGTGACCTCACGTGGCCTACGATTAGGTGCGAATTTCAAAAACTAAACCTTGATTTTTTATTAATAGAATTCTCTGAGTATGACTTAGTGGTTAATTTAATAATCACCTAAGTGTTTTACATTATTGCCCCTAGCAGGAAAGGAAACCCGATCGTATCCGCAACGCACGTTCAGCATAAAAGCCTCCAAAATAATTGTGGATTGGGCGCTTTGACATGTCGTGAATGCTGACGGAAGCTATATCGCTGATCAAAAGAAAACAGGCAGATGAACACTAGAAGACGAGCGCCAACTTCGGACGGAGCCTTTCTTCAGACCACGGAATAAGTAGTCGGACGAAACAGTAACATATGAAGGAGTCGTACATGATCAAAGCAAAGAACTGCTGAATATAGTACTATTGCTCTCAGCGCGCTGCTGCATCACAGAAAGAAGGTCCCGTATTCACAATAAAAATGACCGTTAGAGATTGTTTCAGGCAATCCTGACGCTGACCACACAAATTACAGAAGCTAGCCAACCAAAGGTAAAAAAAAAAAAGCACTTACAGAAGGGAAGTTTTTGAAGTGCTTTGTGCTCCATATTTCCTTTCTATAAGGGGACATATGAATGTCACGGTCAAGAGATCGTCGTGCTGATGAGCCATCTGTGCTGGTTGAATGACAACTCACTCAAGATCGTGGAAAAGGCTTTCTCCACCTGCATTTCTTACATACGCGTTCCTTACCTTATCCCGCCTCTACCACAGCACATAAAAGCACATATATGCGGAAAAGACGATTACCAACCGACAAGACACTATACCGTGGCATACATGTTATCCGTCTCTTAAACCTTATCCGTCTCTTTCAGGTTCGACTCGCTTCTCCTATTGGGTGCCGTGTTCGGATCGCTGTGCGGCTGCTTCGTTGCGCACTGGCTGGGTCGGCGCAGGTTGATGGCGCTGGGCTGTCTGGGCTCGCTCGCCTCGTGGCTGGCTGTGGCCGCCGCCTCTGCCGGCTCCTTCCATCTACTCACGGCCAGGGTGCTCGGAGGGCTGTGCACGGGCATCGTTTCACTCGTGGTGCCTGCCTACATCGCCGAGGCTTCTCCCGCCAAGGACCGCGGGAAGACGGTAAGCGGCGGCAGAGGTTTACGCGGCCCTGTATGGCTGGCAGTTTAGATTTGAAAAACACTTAATTTGTCAGTTTGCATTAGAATGTACGTGGAGAGTGAAGAGCTGGGCTGGTTGGTTCGTGATCAATTCGACGAAAAGCCAGCAATGCAGGACACGGACAAGAAAGAACACACGCAGACACACCAACACTGGCGTTGGTGTGTCTGCGTGTGTTCTTTCTTGTCCGTGTCCTGCATTGCTGGCTTTTCGTCGAATGTACGTGGACTTTCTTGCGTAGTTGTCAACAATCTGCGTAGAGAAACGTTTGGAGCTGTAGTGTTGGCAACCACCGGACAGCACGAAAGCAATGTATACATTTCTCGTCCTGCAAATGCGCATGTGGACGTCTGTGTGCTAATGTGATGTATTTTGCAGCAGCAAATGGGTACTAAAAGCCGTAAGTGATAAACCTGAGGGATTTTCGAGCTGGTACTCTGGCCCTCTACAAACGTTTTGCACTGTGCAACAGAGCAGCTGACACAATCTGAGGGACTCTCAACCTGATTCATTTAGCACTCTGCTACGGAACACCTGAGGACACAACCTGAGATTTCATTAAGCTGACCCTTTAGCTCTCTGCTACAGAACACCTGAGGACACAACCTGAGATGTCATTAAGGTGATCCTTCGGCACCTTGCAAACCTTTGGCGCTGTGCAACCGAGCAGCTGACACCATGCGTGACAAGCCAAGTTAATGCGGAATCAAGACTGCCGTTTGGCAGATTTGATCCAGCAGAATTTGGTTGTAAGTCGGCGCTCGTCTGTGTAATTCATGTGTCTCCTGTCTTCGTCTTGGTCGCGCTGCAATTTGAAGGGCAGATTTGAACAGTAACCAAAAATCAGGATAGCAATAGCCGCTGTAGCCGTTCCATTGATTCATTTATTTTCAGAACCAAATTTGATGCCAAATAAATCAGAAACGATTATGAATAATTTTATTTACTGAACATTAAATAATGTCATTTTCAACAAGAAAAACTGAATGAGGCACGAAATCGCTCCTTCTCTCTTGGTCTCCAAAGAACTGAGAAGTTGCAAATATGTCGCAATAAGTCGGGGCGCCTACACATAACTTATCAAGAAGATGTAAGTGTTCTCACCACAGTAATTTTGCAACATCCCATCTGTAAATTCATAGGAACATCAAAGAGTGCAGGAGTTTTTCTTTGAAGCAGTTCACCAGCGTCCATTAGTAGAGCTACCCTAGCACCAGACCAGCGTCAGGTAGTGCTATCCTGTTGAGAATCGGCAGCCCTGCTTCATTCTGTTTTGGATGTTGACACGAACATGTGCCTGCGTCAGATGTAGAATCTGGTGTGTGGCATCATCATAGGAGGCGGGCGGCGCCATCAGCGTTGTACGTGAGTGCTTACATGAGCGCATCTTCGCCGCTCTGTCTTTGCAGTCACACCACTCGCTGAGATGCCGCCATGCGCACCAGCCCACTGGCAGGAGAAATATACACACGCGCGCATCGACCAAAACGACAAGAGGAGCTTACAGAGAATTCACGGTTACTAGGTTTGCTTGCTAATTTTTTTCCTAAATCAGAAAAATGGCTAGTAATGGCCGGAACTTCATAGTAGCCAAAAAGTAGCCATAGAGCCAACCTGAAATATTGATCGGCAGGAGGAGCTGGAAAGTAGCCGATTTGGCGTAAATAGCCACCCTGGCGGTAGTCAAATTACAATGCTATTATGATATAGTGTAGACATCAATGCCTATATGACCTGGCTATCCGTTTAAAATGCATTGATTCCTTTTTGTACAGTTTTAGCGGGTGGAATGGTACATATGCGCGGCATTCGTTGAAGACGTCGTGAACAATGTCAACCACAGCTCTTGCCTTCCTTTGATTTTTCGTTCCAGTGCGGCGCCTACCAAACTGGTGTGGCTGCAGGGGTGTTCCTCATGTACGCTATAGGCAAGTTCGCAAACTGGACGCAGCTCGCCCTGTGGTGCGCGATGCCGCCGGCGATGGCGCTCCTGCTGCTCTGGATGGCCGTGGAGTCACCACGCTGGCTGCACGAGAACGCCCAGCGGGAGGAAGCTCAGAAGGCGCTGAGAATCCTTCGAGGCACGATAGCAGAAGCGGACGCAGAGTACGAGGTACGGCTTCTGCACTATCGCAAGCAGATCTTTGAAAACGACGAAGACATGAAATGCCGCTATAGAGCCAACATTTCGACAAGTGGACCTGCGTTCGTCAGGACGACAACCGCCTTCTTTAACGTCTTGTTTATATACGCTTTGCACAGGAAGAAAACTATGCGCGAAAATCACTGTCCATCTGACGTCACACCGTGCTACAGAGGCCTGTTATGCCGCAGGCAGAGAAGAGCGAAATACCGTGGGGTCAATTGTGGTGGCATTCAAGTCAACTCGGGCCAAGCTAGCTTAAACGAAGCTCTTCGGGGTAGAGTGGTGGGTCTTTGAAGCTCCTCTCGAGTGCGCACAAGTTGCTTCGGCATGAACTCACCTCGCATCTTCCTTTGCCTTTCGAGACACAAGCATGAAATGCCGTAAAAACTCTGAATCTCTGGAATTGTTAGGCTACTCTTCATGTTGAGGGTTGTCATCAACGATTTCTACCGAATCTTTTATTTCGCGTTCACTGTAGTAGCTTCTGCAATATCTTGAATGACAATGCTATCGTTTGATTACTTGCAATTTCATCGTGCTTTCTCCACTCTGTAAGATAAAGCGTTGTAGTCGCGAAGTTGAGTAGCAACACTCGTGGTGCTTTTAAACAGCTTGGCTGATACAGTAGTGTACCCCTGCTCGAGTTCTTGCGAGCACTTCATTGAGTTGTTCCACGTCTGCTTTTAAGAAGTTCACAAACGCTTCATTATGTTCTCAGCAAGTTTGAACCCTGTGACAATTTTTAATGCGTCTCCCTACATCCTTTAAGCTTTTGATTATGTCAAATGCATTGCTCTTATAGCTCGGCCACGTCATCTACACAGACTGTCTTCTTACAGTGGAACTAAGCATGCACACGCGTTCCGCCATCATCACTATACAGCATGTAATCCCCTGCATTTCTTACACAGCTTCGACTAGAAAAAAAAAAAACAAAAAAACTCCAAGTCCATAGTCGGAAAACAAGCCTTACGCGAAAATTGTTGCAATATATAATTTATGCCAGACTTCCATTACGCTTAATGTGATTTTACGAAGACGCAAGATGAAGGCCTGGATTGATGAATAGATTGTTGTGAATAACAAGGACTATCTCTGGAGACAACATTTCGACAAGTGAACTTGTTTTCGTCAGGACTTGCATTCGTCAGGACAATTGGCAGTTGGCGTCCTGACAAAGACAAGTTCACTTGTCGAAACGCTGGCTCCAGCGACTGTCACTGTTCATCGTTTTTAACGATCTGTTCACCAATTTATTAAGGCAGCAATTACCAATGTAGATCGTCAAGAATTCAGCCGCGTCTTAACGCACACACTGTTTACATCACGCCTTGTACCACCGGATTTCGGTATCACGATAAATTGTAAACGGTATCACCAGCACCCCTTGGAGCCAGTTCATTGCTGGGGCCCGCTTTATGTGAAGCGCTCAGTTATATACGTCCATATGTTGCAAGCTTCGCAGGAAATGAATGACACTGACGAATTTCGCTGCCCATCATTCCATTTCAGGAGCGAAAGTCGGTCGCCGTCTCTGTGGCTTTCCTGAGAATGCCCGTTGATGCTCAGGGCAAGCGCTTATGTTGCCTCATGAAACAAAAAGCTTCAGGCACATCATGGCATCATGTAGTACAGCGATCACAGGGTAACCATTCGCCGACATTAATCTCCGCCTGCTTTCCCTCGTTCAATGCCCACGTGGAACATTGAATCTTAGCACAAAACACGCTCGACTTGTTTGGAAATGCACAGACTTGTGCACCACTTCTGAATACGTCATCGCGTTCGGTCTATGGTTGCGATTATATATTTTCAATGTCGCATAGTGCATACTGCTACGTGAGTACAGTGGTGACACTGAAATTGTGCATTGGTCGTGCAATAAAATGCTCAATACCATTTTTAATTGTGATGCGTTATTTGGAATTCCCGCATATTTCACACATTTCGCACGCATTATAACGTAACGCACCGCCTTCGTAGGAGATCGAGGCCATATACGCAATGACGCCAACGCCCCTCATTCACTACATGCTGGCCGTGCTGGTGATGGTGGTGCAGCAGTTCTCGGGCGTCAATACGATCCTCCTCTTTGCCAGCGGTCCGCTTCACGCGGGCTTTGGATACGCCTCGGACGACACACTCCTTGTGCTCTCCTTCTTGCAGGTGAGTGAGCAGCGTGAACACTGGCCACAAAGTACGATGACCAAACACGCACTTGGCAATCATGACTCATAATCATGACTCATTTTGTCCCGAAGCTATGACACGTTTTTGAAAGACACGACCGAAGACGCAAATTAATGTTTTCCTTTAATGCGTAGTCGTATATATGTAGTCATAAATATATTTAATATTCATTTCATCTTAACCACCTGTCATATTGCTGAACCAAGTACCCGGCCTGAATGATAGCTTCTGAGTTTGCGGCTGATGCAACTTAATGCATGTTTTGCATTACTCGGGCACCTTTTTCTCCAGTGGCACTAAATGCAGTCAACAAGATGTTTGCTCATCGGTCATTACAACCATGTACTTGACTTAACCTAGCTAAACTGAAAGCAGTCGACTTTGCATCAGATATACCCAATGTAAAAATTAGTGCGAACAATTTTCGTATGCGCGTAACTATAATATAGATGCGTTTTCGAAGGTGACATTGAACAGACTACTTTCATTTCGCAATCTTCCTAGAACAACGCAGTTGAAAGAATCGCAGATGAAGATAAACGTCATCATGCAAAGCTTAGTTTGCAGCACCAGTTTGTTATAGGAAACCAAATCAAAGCTCAATGAAAGGTTGGCGGCGTTAAAGTAATCTTTACTACACATGGTAAACACTCCTGGACAAGCTATATTCTTTCCGGAGCTCCGTAAAAGCCCGCTGATTATAGGGCAAGGCCTTATGGGGACTAGGGATTAATCTCGACCTCCCAAGATCCACAAGCGTGCACCAGAATCAATGTATACACGGGTGTTTTCACACACAGCCCCCAGGTAAATCCTGCCGCCGTGGCTGGGAATCAAACCAGGGTCTTCGAACTCATCATCACACCTTAGTCACTAAGTAGCACGACAGATGCTGTCCTATCCTTTCTTGACCCTTTGTCCAGAGGGCCAAAATTCGCAGAAAGTTTTATTCGGAGGTATTCTTGCCACTGGCCTTAGTAATGAAATGTCCAGTGCGAGGACTGAAATTTTTCTTACAGTTATACCATATGACGCTTTCGTACTGTTCAATACGTATCCTAAGACTCTGTCTGACGCTTGTATGCGACCTGGGTTGCAGTTCGTGACGACAGCAATAGCCGCTCAGCTGCTGGACGCCCTGGGACGCGTGAAACCGCTGGCCGTGTCCGTGGTGGTGAGCACGAGTAGTGTGATGGCGCTGGGCGGCGTTTATTTCAGCGTCTCTCACGGTGAACAAGCCCTGGACACGCATCTCGCCGCCCGCATCACCGTAGTGTGCAAGGTGCGGTAAAAAATTCTTTGGCAAAAAAAAAAAAGAAAAAAACACGGGTCAGCGTAACAGCGCGCACAGCAGAAATTTTAGAAGTACTTCTTGAGGGGATGATTGGTGCAGTATCTTGAAAGGCGCAATTTCAGATGCCGCGAAAAAAAGACAGCACGAGGCGCTCGTGCTTTTTATTTTCAACATCAAGCGTAGCGTAACTACCACGAAAAACTCGTTAGTACTTCCTTCCGCTCTCATCCCGACGTAAGTGTTCTCGCCTTGCTTTATTCCATAACTTCGGCAGTTCCTGCCTGCGTGATAGCCTTTTATCATCCCCTACTTATATTTAATCTCTCATGTAAGGTTGGGATAATGCAACGCCGTATCAGGAACTGTCACGAATCATTTGTTCCCTGGACGTCTCAGGAAGGAAACTCCAGCCGCGGTTGTCGCTGCCAAGGACAGCTAAAGGTTTCGTTCGGCCAAGTAAGACATCATTACTCCCAGACTTAATTAACCAGTCAACTCAACGTTTACTGGTCCGCTGCGAGCCTGTAAATATCAAGTGCAATGTGATCCCATTGTCCCATTCGTGAACCCCCCCCCTTCCACAAAAAAAAAAAAAAAAATCACGTTCACTGCCACAAGTACGAGCCTGGCTCGCTAATACTTCCAGGGTTAAACGTAACACCTAAGAAAGTGGACTGACGAGCAATCGCCGCAGTAGCTTAGTAGAACGCCGCGCGCATAATGCGCATGTTCCGGGTTTGGTCCCTACTGGAAGAAGCTTATTGTTGTCAATTTCTATTTTGCCTTATTTTATATGACTACAACACTTCTACAAATGACGTCCCATTAGCTTTCCCTGGCTTCATTATCTGTTGGTGTCTTACGATTATCATCATCAGCAGCAGCCTATTCCATTGCAGGACGAAGGCTATAGCTCTCTAATTTGCCCTATCTTGATAGAGTTGGCTCCACATTATGCCCGCGAACTTCTTAATCTCATCGCTACATCTAACCTTCTGCTTGCCTCTGTTGCGTTTTCCTTCTCTTGGTACCTATTTCGCCATTGTTGCTGTCCATCTATCATCTGTCATCCTCGTGTCATGTCCTGCCCAGCTCCACTTCTTTCCTATAACTGATTATGAGATTATCATCGACTCCTGTCTGTTACCTGATCCATACCGCTCGTTCCTTTTATCTCTTAGCGTTACACCTATCATTTTCCTTTCCATTGCGTGGTGCGCGCTCATTAATGGCTATAGTTGTCTCTAACAAAAAGGAGCCCCTCATCTGCTTCCTTTCTCTCGTTTATGCGCCGTGTATGTGGCATGGTGAGGTAAGGGGCAGTCTCGCGAAGCTGACGAATTTCTCGTATTTACCGTAGGCGGACCAATTTAGCAGCAGCAGGCAATTTTTCACGCCAACTTTCGAGCACTAGAGCAGTACAGATTGCCATTAAAATAACACATCGACTTCAAGGCAAAGAATGCCACTCCCTTACTTCGACCAAATAATTTTGCTTTGGCGCACCTCAGCAATGAAATGGCTGCAGGATATTTTCATTTTGCACGTCTTGCTGCATAAAATAAGAACAGAACAAAACAATAAACCGTCTAGAATGAAGTTTATGGATTTTATTGCTCAAAATAAATCGACGCTTAAAAGCCGTCAAGCTCAAGAAACGAGTGTACACAAATGTTTAAAGAAAAGGAAAGCTTCTGGTCACCTTCCCATAGGGCTGCCGAAAGAATGCTGGTATAAGCTATATATCGGCGCAGACCTCGATTCAGTGATCTAGTTTCATCAGAAACTTCGCCTTATACTATGCGTGCGTTAAGTGTACGTGAAGTACTCGTCATTGTTTCTTAGCCTCTATATTTGATTTCGGCATTTAAACTACCGCAGTGTCATTATAGTGTCCTACTGCAACTTAAATTCTAAGCCTAGTCTGGAGAAAGATTTACAGACCAGTGTGGGTTTACAGACGGAGTGTGGGATTTGTATCCCATACAAATCCCACACTGCGGCATTGACTACTTACATCTTTCAAGATGCCAGTACAAGCGCGCGCACTTTGCTCCTCGACAACAGAAAAGCCTCAATTGCTTGCGGCGTAACATAACCCACACGTGCGCATACCAATAATCCGCAGGTGATCTTCAGCATCGGTTTCTCTCTCGGTCTCGGTCCGGCATCCTGGACTCTCGCCGTCGAACTGGCACCGCTACGCAAGCACGGCTTCGAGTTCGGAAGCGTTTGCGCCTTCCATTGGGCTTCGGCGCTCGGCATGATCAGTTTGTTCACCATGCTGGGAACCACGACCGGATCGCTAGCGGTGCTCGTCTCCTTATCGGGCGTCGTCACGTTCGCGGGTGGCATGACTGCCATCAGGCTACTGCCGGACACGAGAGGCGTGAGCCTCGAGGGCATTCTACTGCGCGGCCAGGCGGACGTGTGCAGCCGCAGAGCGTCAGACATCATGGACGCGCTGAAGCCTACCGACGCGCCTCAAGAGGTTTCGAATAAGGCAACGCGAAGACCAGAAGACAACGCGGGGAGAGCAAAAGAAACGGTCGCGCAGGGGCTCGGGGCGCCATTCGCTTAGCGAGTTGTCCTCTAAGCGCTCATCCAAGCCTACGGCCAAGGCTACGGCCAAGTCTCAGACCAAGCCCCCAGTGAAAGTAGAGCCTAAAGCCAAAGTCGAGGTCAAACCACAGCCCGAGGTCAAGGCAAAAGCTGTACCTATGGAAGCGGTCGCGTCTGGTGAGGCTGAAGCAAAGCCCGGCGTCATCAGCGGACCAACGTCGACTGTAACGTCGCCAGCTGAAGCAGCTCCGGGAAAGCAGGAAATGTCGGAAGCCGACGATGAGGGCTAGACGCAGGGTATACCACAAGCTTGCGAACCATGGCGCGGAGCAATCGCGACGTCAATTTGGCTTGCGCCCTCTCAGGAGCGATTTGTTCCATTGACTTGGATATGCTGTGGCCATCGCAGTAGCCGCACATTATTTCCGTTACGCTCTCGACTTGTACGCGATGCTCCTGGTTTATATTTGGATCATATCGATCAGATTTTCTATTTGTATTCCAACTGTACGTTCGTGGTTTTATGCATTTATCATGTTTAATAATTATATCATGTTCGGTTATGTTTTGCCTTTTTTACGCATGCCTTAGTTTGCTCTTTTCTCCTTGGTGCCTGGTCTTGTTGCTTTCTGCTTCAAGGTTACCGACGCTGCCCCACCAAATGCTTCGGATTCATACCCTTATTTTGTAGCCTGCCCTATGAATTATTCGAACGGTTTGTGGAAGCTTATAGCTTACGCATACAAGACTGGTGCACGCTGTAAATAATATAGTGACGTTTAATGCCGGGGCGTGGACTACGCGCAAACGCACAGCTGATCTTTTTTTGTGCATTGTGCGTAGTCTATGTGCAGCGGTTACTCAGCCTGGGGCGGCATCTGCTCGAGCACCGCGATGGTTTCAGCACTGGTCGATTCGCGCTTGGCCTGCCGCCGCTTTCGTTGCTGCTCTGTCCTAGAAATGGTCAACCCAGCCAAAGCCTCCTAAGAGTCTAGGAGGCGTTGACCCAGCATGCCTCTGCCTTAGACGGACGATTTTTTTATGTGTGCAGACGCTGTCGTATCGCATCTACCTCTGCGGCGTCCATCAACTTCTGTATTGACGCCAGATGTGGCGCTTGTCGGCACAAGCCACAATGCATTCCCCCGCCAAACGTCGGAAACGGCGACACAACGAGACGTCCAGCAATGCCGGCGCATGTGACCCGCACTATCTTCAACATAATCTCGCGGACTTCACAGACGAGGCACCTGCGCTTGCGCGCTAGATTATAAACACCTGCGTCTTGCTCAACGCCCGGTAGAGGTCTTACATGTAAGGAGGTCAAAATGCCGGCGCCTTGGTCAATACGCTGTAGTGGGTATGGGCCATTCCCTCGTTCGATCCCGGCCGCGGCGGTCGCATTTTCGATGGAGGCGAAAATGCCAGACGCCCGTGTGCTGTGCGTTGTCAGTGCACGTTGAAAGAACCCCAGGCCCTCCACTGCGGCCTTTCTCTCCTATTTATTTCAGTCCCTTTCCCCTACCCCCACGGACGCTTAGCCGTGCTCCCTACATGGGCTGCAGAAATTAGCGTCTTTTCCTAACCGAACCACAGTCATCATCATCATCATCATCATCATCATCATCATCATTCCCTCGTGGTCTTGTGCGTAAATGGTAAAGACACTTAGTTCCTTGTCAATCCTGCGCCGAGTGTATGCAATATGTCCGATTTCGCCGCCGGCCGGTTGCTCTATATAGCGCGTAAAAGCATTACCGCATCTAACTTTCAGCGACCATAAATAACCTAGCCTCTGTTAAGGCTAGATAACGCAAACATTGATTACCCATGTATCCTGAGAATGCGATGGTCTGTGTGCCCAAAAACACTGGTATATTTCTCAAATACAGTTCATTTTATACGCAGTGAATATACTACACCAAGTGACAAATGGACGCGGTTTGCCGCTTCACAAAGGAAGAAAGGTCGAGAGTACAATTATTTCCATACCTGATTTTGCAGTTTCCTTTTGCAAGCAAACCTCGGCACACGAGCTTTTCTTCCGTCCTACACCGAGATGTCGGCACACACGCGTAAAACGCATGCACTAGGCATGCGTTTAATCGTCCGATGTGCGAAATTTTGACTCTTGCCGCGGGGCGCGATGGCAGGCGTTCCTGCTCAGCCACAACAGTGCCGATCAACTCTAGGCCGTCCGGTACTCCGAGGATGCCGTCCGTGTCCAAGGGCTCGAGGCCACCAACTATATGCTGGAGTGCTTGTGGCCCTACCCCGACCAAATTGCCGGATACCGTTAATAAAGTTTCTCTCTCGACAATAGTTTCTGTGGCCACACAAAAGCAGCGCCTCGTGATCTTTGCGACTTTCATGACGCCCTTTTGTGGGAGGGGTAGAAAGTGCTCAGCGTGATTTCACGCTCACAAACATTTCACAGTGTTTCACGTACAAACACCCAGGTATGGTTACGAAAGGCTTTGAAAAGCCTTTGAAAGCCTTTGAAAAGCCGAAACGTCAGAATAAATACTAAATATGTTTGTCACTGACTTTCTGATCGTATATACATATTCAGCGACAACAATTTCATAAGCAAATAGCATGCCACTGCTGCTTAGTATTCTTAAGTAATTGTGACTGTATGTGAATTAATGTGCTACGAACCAAATCGTTCGTCCAGTTGCTCTGCCAAACGTCGGTTATGCAGAAATGGTACGACACTTTCATACGGATGGTTGCACAATGCTGCCGTGTAGCACCACTCACACGACTCTTCGACATTTCGATACTTTTACGCAGCAATAAAAAAACAATAGACACTTCTCTTTCCTACAAACGATAACGCAATAAGAAAGGGCAGTCGCAAGGAGAACTTTAAAACGCACAGTATGTTAGTTACATGCACGAGGCACCTTAAAAGCGCCTTAGAAAGTGCCACGACCCGCACACACTACGTGGGAAATTGTATTCTATAACAATATATCTCCGTGCATACACGTTTCTTTTGATATTTCGGGGCGTCCTGCGGTAATACGTCGACCGAGGCGCCTCACCACAACCATGCACCGATCCACAGCTATCAACAGAGCGCAGGCGTCGACGGGCTGGAACAGTTGAAGGCCATCGAGTAGATGGGCAGCGTCATAAGGGCAATGCGAGGGAGCCTCGATACTTCCTCTGGCTCGCCGCAGGTCATCCGCAAGAACCGCATGACGAAGAGTTTCACGAGAAGCACTCCACGGGCGGCCACGTCCGGTTCTCGCAGTGCGGCTGCCCTGTGCGCAGCTTCGAGGGCCCACGCCGTCTTAAGCACGGTTACAGACTCGGCCTGTGACACGATACATATTCGCTCTCAGAAGCGTTGACATATATCGGCAGCATTCTTAGAACGAATGAGCACACATATACGGACGCACACATGCGCACAGCCACCCCTTGGAGCAAAAGACTGCCCGCCCATTCCAGTTCTTTTTATTTTTACATGCTACAGCCAATTATAACATATAGCAATAGTAACGATAACACGACGCGTCAACAGCGAACGAACGTTGGTCATGGGCAAAGAGCAAATATTTCCATGCAGTGCATTCTGACTTTCAATAGTTCAAGGGAAATAGTCGTATTTGTATGCTAGTGCTACACTGCAGTGGCCAAATGGCAATGTGTAAGCGTTCTTCAGTGATTCAATACCCCCCCCCCTCCCCCGCTCCCGCTAAGACAAAAAGTTTCTCTGCCCGGTGACCCGCGACAGCGTTTTGGCTGACTACTTCCAAACATGATTACTTCGAAAGGGTCGTGAAGGTATTATAGTGACGTCAGCAAAATAAAAATAAAAATAAAATATACGGAACAAAAGAAACAACATATGCAAAAAGGAAGGGGGCTCTACAGCGTTTTTTTTTTTTTTTACTCGGTTTATGCGATCTCTTTGAAGAGGCCGGATGTGTCGAGACATGACGGTATGCTCCTTTTAATGCCATAAAAAACAAGTGAAGTATATTCATGAAAAATATAAACGGTGTAAGCGAAATCACCCTACCCGGTTACGCCTGGCAGCTGAAATTAAGCTTGATTTCACGCTCACAACATTTCACAGTGTTTCACGTACAAACACCCAGGTATGGTTACGAAAGGCTTGAAAAGCCTTTGAAAAGCCGAAACGTCAGAATAAATACTAAATATGTTTGTCACTGCGACTTTCTGATCGTATATACATATTCAGCGACAACAATTTCATAAGCAAATAGCATGCCACTGCTGCTTAGTAATTGTGACTGTATGCGAATTAATGTGCTACGAACCAAATCGTTCGTCCAGTTGCTCTGCCAAACGTCGGTTATGCAGAAATGGTACGACACTTTCATACGGATGGTTGCACAATGCTGCCGTGTAGCACCACTCACACGACTCTTCGACATTTCGATACTTTTACGCAGCAATAAAAAAACAATAGACACTTCTCTTTCCTACAAACAATAACGCAATAAGAAAGGGCAGTCGCAAGGAGAACTTTAAAACGCACAGCATGTTAGGTACATGCACGAGGCACCTTAAAAGCGCCTTAGAAAGTGCCACGACCCGCACACACTACGTGGGAAATTGTATTCTATAACAATATATCTCCGTGCATACACGTTTCTTTTGCACTTCGGGGCGTCCTGCGGTAATACGTCGACCGAGGCGCCTCACCACAACCATGCACCGATCCACAGCTCTCAACAGAGCGCAGGCGTCGACGGGCTGGAACAGTTGAAGGCCATCGAGTAGATGGGCAGCGTCATAAGGGCAATGCGAGGGAGCCTCGATACTTCCTCTGGCTCGCCGCAGGTCATCCGCAAGAACCGCATGACGAAGAGTTTCACGAGGAGCACTCCACGGGCGGCCACGTCCGGTTCTCGCAGTGCGGCTGCCCTGTGCGCAGCTTCGAGGGCCCACGCCGTCTTAAGCACGGTTACAGACTCGGCCTGTGACACGATACATATTCGCTCTCAGAAGCGTTGACATATATCGGCAGCATTCTTAGAACGAATGAGCACACATGCGCACAGCCACCCCTTGGAGCAAAAGACTGCCCGCCCATTCCAGTTCTTTTTATTTTTACATGCTACAGCCAATTATAACATATAGCAATAGTAACGATAACACGACGCGTCAACAGCGAACGAACGTTGGTCATGGGCAAAGAGCAAATATTTCCATGCAGTGCATTCTGACTTTCAATAGTTCAAGGGAAATAGTCGTATTTGTATGCTAGTGCTACACTGCAGTGGCCAAATGGCAATGTGTAAGCGTTCTTCAGTGATTCAATACCCCCCCCCCTCCCCCCGCTCCCGCTAAGACAAAAAGTTTCTCTGCCCCGGTGACCCGCGACAGCGTTTTGGCTGACTACTTCCAAACATGATTACTTCGAAAGGGTCGTGAAGGTATTATAGTGACGTCAGCAAAATAAAAATAAAAATAAAATATACGGAACAAAAAGAAACAACATATGCAAAAAGGAAGGGGGCTTCTACAGCGTTTTTTTTTTTTTTACTCGGTTTATGCGATCTCTTTGAAGAGGCCGGATGTGTCGAGACATGACGGTATGCTCCTTTTAATGCCATAAAAAACAAGTGAAGTATATTCATGAAAAATATAAACGGTGTAAGCGAAATCACCCTACCCGGTTACGCCTGGCAGCTGAAATTAAGCTTGATCATTGGACAATTCATGACATTTGCACGTAAAACATCGGAAAATATATATTATTACACGTTATAACGTCCCTTAGGAATACACATGACTCCGCTGAATATACATGGGAGACTTAACCGTGACACGCATAAGCTATTATAGCGTGAGGGAAAACGCACAGCAGTCAACTGTCCGCTACAGTGGCGCTGCCCTTCGATTTATTTTTTCCTTTTTTCTTTGGAAAATATGCAGCTATAACAGTATACAGACGCCAACTGGTCCATAAAGTTTCTATGAAACGCAATGAGCGTTATACGTTTTCTCAGAGAGGAACCATTTCAAATTACGCATAGAATCGCGCTGCATTTGCTTTTCGTCAGGGCCCGTAGCACATTTTGGAAGAGGAGTAGGACACGGAGTCCTACTGGCGCGAAGGGACACGAAGAGCGTCAGCGCGGCGAACGCGAGACAGCCACTGACATTTGGTTCGGCTGGCACGCCGAGATGACGACGAGCGGCTCGGAGCCTTTCTCCCCTTCATGCGCCTTCCCGTACGGCTCGAGGACGTGCAACTACGAGCACGGCGTCGCTTTCCGCCACGTTCAGATCGCGCACTCGTGGCAGATGAAGAGCTGCGAGAGCGGTGGAGGCGGCGGATCTTGCTGCGCCTGTCTTCCACGGCTGCCCTAGTCACACTTCCAGTACTGCCTTTGCGGCCGCGAACGCTCTGACCAGTGCTGGATGAGCGCCTCTTTCTTTCCTGGTTGCTCTTACTTTTGGAATGCCGAAGCTTTGGAGCTTCGCTAGCCGTGGAGTGTTCAGTGCTAGCCGTGGAGCGTGCACTCCTCGATATCCTCATGCGACCCCTTCTTTGTCGTTTAGCAGCGGCTGCCTTGACGGTGGACCCGTTTTGGTTGTCGGATTCCGGTGCGTCCGCGGCCTTTCGCAACTTCCAAGCAGGCGAGAAACCAGAGGCCTCCAGCGTCTCCCGCTGCACCGAGTCGTCCTTGCGGGGCCTACCGCGCGGCCGCTTAGTATTCAGGGCTTCGTTTAAAGGAGCGGCGTCGTTCTCGTCGGTTGCCGTCTGCCGCCCCCTCATACGACTCCTTTGTCGTTTAGCGGCGGCTGCCTTGACGGTGGACCCGTTTTGGTTGTTGGATTCTGGTACGTCCGCGGCCTTTCGCAACTTCCCAGCAGGCGAGAAACCAGAGGCCTCCAGCGTCTCCCGCTGCACCGAGTCGTCCTTGCGGGGCCTACCGCGCGGCCGCTTAGTATTCGTGGCTTCGTTTAAAGGAGCGGCGTCGTTCTCGTCGGTTGCCGTCTGCCGCCCCCTCATACGACTCCTTCTTTGTCGTTTAGCAGCGGCTACCTTGACGGTGGACCCGTTTTGGTTGTCGGATTCTGGTACGTTCGCGGCCTTTCGCAACTTCCCAGCAGGCGAGAAACCAGAGGCCTCCAGCGTCTCCCGCTGCACCGAGCCGTCCTTGCGGGGCCTACCGCGCGGCCGCTTAGTATTCGGGGCTTCGTTTGAAGGAGCGGCGTCGTTCTCGTCGGTTGCCGGCTGCCGCCCCCTCATGCGACTCCTCTTTTCTCGTTTAGCAGCGGCTGCCTTGTCGGTGGACCCGTTTTCGTTGTTGGATTCCAGTGCGTCCGCGGCCTTTCGCAACTTCTCAGCAGGACCAGAGGCCTCCGGCGTCTCCCGCTGCGCCGAGTCGACCTTGCGGGGCCTATCGCGCGGCCTCTTAGTAGTCGGGGCTTGGTTTGAAGGACCGGCGTCGTTCTCGTAGGTTGACGGCTGCCGTTTTACCAGTCTGGTCTGGGAACTGTCAGGATTTTCGCCGGCCGGATGCTTAGGCATGGTGGTTGCCGTCGGTGCTTCGCTCGACCGTGTGCTCGTGGTCTCTCGTGCAGCTTCTTCTCCTTCCTGTTCTTCTTCTTCCTCTTTCTAAACTGACGCAACCCAGTAAAGGGGACTGGCCAAGACAAGATTTAAAAGGCTACGTCTCATAGTTGGGTCTACTAAGCATAAGGATGGATCTGATAAAGATTTACATGTACAGCGTGCTTCTGCTCCCTCGTCTTCTCTGGCGTCACTGCCGGCCCTCAAGCAGGTCCGAGGAGAGGGCTTCGGTGGGGCAGCACCGGGAGAGAGCAACCCGGCCGGCTTCAAAGCTGCCGCTGACAGTGAAAAATTTCACGTGAGCCGTTTACGGACGTACTATGACCCTCCTCTTCGAAAGATGGGGTTAGAAATGAACATTCCTGCAATTTTATCATTTGGGGCCACTGTATTCGGGTACTGTCACAGGGATGTGTGCTCCGCTGTCTTCGACTTCTTAAGTGAAACAAAAGGAAGATCCTTGCTAACTCTATTTGTACTTCCAAATCCGTTTTGTGCCAAAATCAATCCTCGTGGTCTTCATATCGAAACGTTTCATTACTCTTGCATTCCTTCCATTCCATCTGTTAATCTGACTACTGGACCATTCAGTTTTTTTTTCTTTCTGTAGTTCTTTCTTCTTTTTGCTTGTTCTTATTCTTATTGGCTTAGACCCTCTTCACACAACCCTAGACTGCTGCCGCCCGATTCTTGGCCTATCCCCCTCAGTGGGCGAGCGCCATAAAAGAGGCTCATCATCATCATCATCATCATCGACCCTCCTGTAATAGCATCGCCTGTAGAGCCGCCAGGATGGCTCCTCTTCGCCGCCAGGGCCAATGTAGACGGAAAGACACGGCGTCGGACTGGCGCTGGCTAAGACGAAGGAAGACCGGCAGCTCAGCCAACGCGAGACAGCCACTTACACGTTCCATTTCGCATGCTGTGCCTTCCCAATTTTGTCAATAAGCCCCCCCCCCCCCCATTAATACATTGATTCTTCTTAAGATATGCCATCCAATCCTATAATGCTTGCCATATATAAGTGATTTTAGCCATCTGCAAGCTGAGAGCAATTAGGATTGAACGAAAGCTTTGTAAATTTGGCCACAGCACGTTCTACTTCTACCTGACCAATGCAACCATGCCAGAGATGTTAAAGCTCATGATGAATTAGCAAAACGTGTCCTCGTGAAATGCGCCAAGCAAGCGCCGCACGGCATCTCGCACGAGTGGTGCGCGACATAGGCCGCCCATGATGTGCGTACCTCGTCAAGCGCGACGCCCATGTTGGCGTCCACGTAGCGGGCCAAGCAGCTTGCATGGGCCGAAAGGTCCACTCGCGATGCGGCAGCGTCGAGGACTTCGCCCGCTAAGAGGGTTCCGAGGCTACCGTAGTTGATGAGCTTGCGGCTCGAGTCGCTGTAATAGACGTCCGGCAGCAAGATAGCGGAGAAGTCCGCTTCGCGAACCGCTCCGTCTTCGTCGACCGTCGACGTGTCGTTGCCGCCGCAGACGTCACGCGAGCCAGCACTTCGCGCAGACATCGTCGCGAAGTCCGTCAACTCGCCACGTGTGACGGCCGCTCCGGATCGGTGGAGCAGAATCATGTTCGCGACAAAGTCATCCCCGTACTTTGGCACGGTCGGAACGGGTGCTCTGAAGGCGTTCAGCAGAGCTTAAAAGAGAAATGCCATGTGGTGCTGTTGCCGTAAACTTCGAACACGTATAGGAAGAAATGTGCTGCAAGAGCGCCAAAAGCAATGATTCATTTTGGGCTGACGAACCTTAGCATTTTTGAGCCGGCTACAGTCATTCTAGATTATGCTTCAGCAATATATCATCGCAATATTACCCCGAATAGTGCTCCGGAATTACTCAATGGCTATGAGCGACACTGTAGTGAAAACGTGAGTTGAATAGGTTAATTAATTTAGGTTCTTACGTCAATTAGGTTAATTTGTATGTACAGGTGTCGCAAGGTGATGCTAGGTGTACAGGGTAATGCTGGTAGTACCGGCGGCACGTAGCTGGGCATGGCTGAGCAAAGGTTACATTTCGTGACAGGACAGAGTTTGGCTAGCTTAAACATACTCGCTGTTAAAAAAGACTGATCCACCTTTACTTAACGTGCCGACACCGCGGCAGTGCATATGCGGGTAAGCTTCGGCAGCGCACGCAGGCGTGAAAGCAGGCAGCTAACGCGACGAGGGCTCCAGTAGGCGCAAGACTTGTCGCCGCCTGCACGCACTATCACGATCAACGTTTATCACGATAAGCGTCCTCCAGCCGCTCCAGCTACGTGGTCGGCAGCTCCGTTGGCGCCTTAAACAATGCCTGGTGCACTGCACGCTTTTAACAAGCAATGAAAACGTGCTGCCCTGTCGTTCGAAGCCGTATATCCTTGTGCATGGTGTCTCAGGAATGCATTGCAGCGGCCTGGCCATGCCAAAGAACGAATACTCCTTTACGAGAACCTATCTGTTATAACTCGCTTTATGCTGCGATATTTTACCAACACAGGAAAAATATAAGAACTTAGTGCCAACAGCGCGTTCAGGATAGTGATATATTTTGCGTTGATGTTTCATAAGTGTATTTCCCTTGTGTGTCGAAAAATATTTCGTTGAACAAAATGTAATTACACAATGTGCATTTGTATATTGACGTTGGATTATATATTCAAATTTAGACATTCGCATTCGATTCGTATTCGAAAAATTTCATATTCACGCACCCCTATAGGTTTCCGGCGCAAGCGATGTTACAATAGTCGTATAAGTGTGTAGAATAGTATGACGTCACCAACAATGGCGTATCTTTCACCAACTAAGGCGACTGCACCCTTACTCCGCACATCAAAATTTTGCCCGCGCTCTAAAACTCATTTGCTCCCTATAACAACGGATCTCTCTGTACGTTAACAGCTTCGCTTTTGAGAAATGAACAAGCCTGTTTATTACCGTGCGCCCACGCCATCCTCCTGTCCACCGCGTCTTCGTCAATGGTGGCGGCCGCCTTGAGCCGCTTGAGAGTGACGTTCGAAGCGTCGCGAACGTGCTTGATCATGCGGGACACGTCCGTGGCGGTGCCGTCCCTTAGCACCCGCGTCTTGAACCAGACCCCGAACACTTCCTTGGCATACGTGTGCAGTGTGCGCACGCAAATATCGCTGATGTCTCCGGCGCTGAGATCCCCGCGCAGCGGCCGCACTAAGTGCTCGAGTATCATGAACCTCGCCACCGGAACGAGGAGCAGGTAGACCCTGGTCGCGCCCAGGTCCGCGGTGCCTAGAGCGTCCAGTATGGAGCGAATCGCCCGCGCACTGTTGGTGCTGGTCGCCCGAGCGAGGTCGTCGCTTGACACCGGGGATGCCACCGGGTCGTTCCGGGCAGTCGAAGAGCGGTTGCGGCGAAGCTTAAAGACTTCGCACCAGACTTTCTTTACTCTGGCAGTGTCGAAATAGCTGCACGCGAGCGACATGTCGGACGCGTCCAACGGCGCATCTACAATCGCCGCTCGGACAGCGTCATCAATGTTGCCTATCTTGTGTCCAAGAGGCTCAGCGTTGAGGCCCAGTTCCGCTGCCGCTTCCTCTACGAGCATCTGCCTGCGCAGAAAATACCAAACTATGCCTAACCATTCCACTGGATGATTTCGCATCCACTGCAACTATTTTGATACTGTTGGCGAGTATATAGGCAGCGGGGCTTCGGGTAATTTTGATGCACTACAAAGAGTACGTTAACACGCATGAGCATATATATACCATTATCGTGTACCGCCCGCATTCGAATGAGTGTGTCCGTGTCGGGAATAAAACACACTACCGCGAGCTGTGGGATACTCCTTCATCAGAGAGACCCCAACTGGCTATGGATCGGCCTGGAAGACTCGTCGAGCTGCAGACTGTACTTCTATACAGTACTGCTTCTATATGTAGGCAGCGCCTTAGCATCAAGACACGTGGCTTGGCAGGGTAATGTGCTCTACAGCTTAGTCAATGATAATGATTTTGATATCTGGGGTTTAACGTCCCAAAACCACGATATGATTACGAGAGACGCCGTAGTGGGGGGCTCCCGAAATTTCTACCCCCTGGGATTCTCTAACGTGCACTGACATCGCACAGTACGCGGGCCTCAACATTTCGCTTCCATCGAAACGCAGCCGCAGCAGCCGGTGTTCGATTCCGCGATCCTCGGATCAGCAGCCGAGTACCATAGCCACTACACCACCGTGGCGGGGCCAGCTTAGCCAATCGATTCGTCAATTGGTGTTTTCTTTTGTTCCTTATTTGTGATACCCACGGGAGCTGTTCCTGAAGCGTTCGTGACTATCCTTTTAGAATAAATCTCTAAGTTGAAGATCCTCAATTACATTAATTCCGTTTCCATCCCTTCCTTACCGCTCCCTGCAGCACCCCCCCCCCCTCCAACCACACACACCCTTGTTATTCTGCGCTACATAGGGTTACTAATGTCCCATAGCTTCATCCTTGCCTGTAACGGTCGTCAACTGTTGTAGTGGTGATCGCCGTAGCCGTGTTGACTTCGACCGTCAGGTCGTCGTGGAAAGATACACTGAAGACTGACGGCATGCCCGAGCGCACGATTGTGTTTACGGCGACAGCAAAGAGCGTCGTGAAGTCTCTCGCGTTCGTCCACTGTTCCAGCTCGACACCCGCCGCGCGCCAACAGTCCGCGACGCTGGCCTTTCTGTTTCCCAGTAGCCCCAGGCAGGACGCGTAGAAGGACGCCATGTAGCTGAACGGCTGATCCGTGAACAGCGCCTTGCGGTGGATGTGCATCACCGCGGCATCCACGACGGACACGTACCTGCGCCGCTGCTCACGCCAGTAGGTGCCCGCCTGCGTGCGGTTCGCGAAGGTGCACCAACGACCGCACACGAAAGCTTGTAGGTCTTCGCACGGATCGACGGATGAGTCGGCCGTCCCAGTAACCTCACGCACGGCCGTCCGGCAGTCGGAGGAATTGCACAGTCCTGGCATGCGTTCGAGCACGGAAAGGCCCTTGACTTGCAGTTGTGGCAACCTTGGCGAGAGTGACGTCAGTGAAGAGAATGGGTCTCAATGAAGACAATCTTGGTGCTCTAGCAGTGATTTAATTATTGCCAACACTTATTTAAAATAGAAGGCTTTGTTTTGAATTCAAGGAGAGTTACTATACCAGTGCGTTTGGCATACATGACACGGGAATGTGGACGAGGTGTACAAGCAACAACGTGCGATAGCACAGTATATTGACTCATACATGTGTTACGACACGCACAATCATCGATTTCTGTGTCTGGTCAGCATGCACCTGATTTCGCAGTATCATAACGGCAAGAACTGGACAATAAGTACTAAATACGGTACATGTCCATAAGTAATCGAATTTGAATATTACAGCGTTTGAAATTAACGGATACGTCGGTCACAAGACTGGGTCTCAATGAAGATAATCTTGCTGCTCTAACAGTGATATGCCATTTACTATTGTCACGTGGTCGTGACGCACGCAGCACTCAAGACGAAGCACGCAGAACTCAAGACGATGTGAGGCGAACTGTTTATTGGGCGAACTTGTGCCCAGCAAAACAATGCCAATCACAATACACAGCAATAGCGACTTGGACAGCCGTAGGTCGACGGAAAGACTGACTAGTGGAACATACGTAGAAATACGACACGACATTTGCCTAAAGGTAGGCGACACCGCCCAGTATTATAGCAATGGTCGAGCCATCGTTAGCTCGGTCAGCCAATATTAGCTGACATTGGTCATCCTTTAGCCAACGTCAGCCACCGCTCACCAAGTTTGGTATTAAGTGAGCATGTATGTCAGACCAGGGCAGGACCACTGAGCGCTCGCTATTCGATCTTCGCTATTCGGCAGTTCACACATCGCCAGGGGGAAGAGAGCGGGACTTCAGGACACGTGTGCTCGCATATGAAAACGCCTCGTCTTCCCTTTAAGCTTTCATATGCCCTCTCATGTAGTCATGGTGAAAGCCTACTGACAAGCTGGAAGTGTCTCATAGTGCAACTTGCATGAGGAAAGAATTCGTACGGCTATTACGCCTTGGTGATATGCATGACCCTGTAGCTTCGTGGGAGCGTCAAGTTCCTGCACGTAACAATCCTCTTCACCCAAAAAGCAAATAAAAAAGAAAACCGCTGATTGTACGGCCACTGCCTTTCGCTAATGTCGGGGATGATATCTAGGCGGAAGTTCTATGAAAAATTTTATGTTATCTTTTTCTCTGAACATCCTGATTCGTACCCGTCCATAAGCATTATTAGTGATAGTGTTGTCACAATGCTCCTATGAGTTCTAACCGTTCGGGCACAGAAGTACGGGGTAAACTGGAGGCTTTGATTACACTTGGCATCAAAAGCATAGTCGCTTCGAGGTGAGGACACAAAGTAGCCTAGAACCATCTGTGAATGCCAACATCGCAAAGTGCGGCAGCTTATGGGTTTGGCGTGGCTCTCAGAACTGTGTCATCTGCTTGCAACAGAAGGTGTCTGTCCATCTTGCTGGGTCTTTTCTTTCTTGTGCGTGGTACAATGACGGAAAGAATCTTTTCCAGGGTACGCTTACCTTGGGGATGTCCTTCCGAAGAGAAGAGCGCCTAGTACGGCGAGAGAGCACGTGACGGCAAAAGCTACCAGGGCGAAATCCATCGCGGTGAAGCGCCAGCGTCCGGACGTATCGCTCTTGCGATCCCTCGCTACGGCGCCGGAAGCCGGCAGCAACAAGAACATCTTTCCGCGTGGGTCATCTACGGCCGAAAAACACGCAAAGCTCATGAAGAACGGAATTTCGTCATTTCCGTTACGGAAGTGACGTCAGTAAAAAAGCACGCGAACATGTCAGAAATAGTCGTAAAATATTTTACATGGCCCTGGATTGGCGAATAGAAAGCCATATGGTCTCCATTTTATGCTCTGGTGATACGCAGCTGCAGATGGAGATCTTGTTCTCCAACATCTCCATCTTGGTCTACACGCTCTACGAGCGATTCAGCGAGGTTCTGCATCGCCGGAGCATCTCAGCGTGGCGGAGGCTGTTTTCCTGTCTTAGCTTCCTGCTCGAACGAGGCGGTTTTTATCAGTGGGTACGGGAGCGTGCATTAATTATACCTAGCGAACACAGCACATCACAGATGGTTCGGGATAGCGAACTGACACGTTGAGGTATACAGTGAATTCAAGGACTCTTGCGAGAAACTAAGTATGGTCGACCAACAACGGGAGTACCCTCCTGTGCCATCAAAAAAGAGGTAGTCACTATATGAAGTCATACGATCGCTTTTCAATACCTGAGCGCTGAACGTAGTTATTGCACACATTGCTCAGTGCACCCCGCAGATTTGTTCAGTCGATACGTTGTACTGTACGCACCACGGAGCGTAGTCAGCTTGACGCAGCCGCAATTCCATCCGACTTACCAGGCGGTACCTCGACTTGGCCCGGGCGGGATAGAACATCCGTGTAGCCAGTCAACTGCGACGGTGCCTGGTTAGTTCCCTGCTGCCTATCTGCTTCGGGCAGATGCAGCGAAACCCGCTTCGGCCGATCTTCGCTAGTCTGGCTAGCGCCACCCTTCGTCGCAGCTACACTGTCGTTCGCCTCGGGTTCATTCGTGCCGTGCGAGCACTTGCGCTCGACGGCCGACTCCTTCGCAACTTCCTCGGCGGCAGCCAGCTTTGGTTCGTGGGAGCATTCCGAAGTCATTTGGGTAGCAAGCTGCCTCGAACTCGCTCGAGTGCTCTGGCTTCTGCTCTTGGGGTGGCGTTGAGTCCGGTGCCCCTTCTGAGGGCCGCCGTAGTTCTTGCTCCCACTCGTATTTGTCGAGAAGGGAAGCTTGTCTTCACCGCACTTTTCTGCAGACTCCCGCAGACCTTTCTGCAGAACAGTTGCAGGAGCCTCCGGCTGGGACATTCTTTCGGTTACAGGAATAAGGCAAACGACACGGCGGCGAGAAACCTTTTCTTCTTCTCCTTTCTAAACTGGCGCATACCCAATAAAGGGGATTGGCCAAGACAAGATTTAAAAGATTACTTTTCATAGTTGTGTTTACTAAAGATAAGGGCGGATATGATAAAAATTAACATGGTATTCTTTTTGTTTCTGTTAGAAATTTCATAAGAGCACAGCAGACATCCCCGTGGCTGCACCCCAAAAAAGTCTCTCCAAATGGAAGAATAGTCGTTTCGGTAAACTCCAAGCCTAAGTTATGAATAACTGTTCCGATAATTCCTTCTCGCTAAATTTTGAAGCGCCGGCAGCATAGAAAATAGTGGTGAATTGTTTCATCCTCATTAGAGAAGGGGCATAGTCGGGAAGCAGCCATACCTGACCTGTGCGAATAATAATTCAGGGACGAAATTCGGCAACGTAATTTTGTGATCGCGATCTCCATCATTTTTGTGCTGCATAATCCGCTACGCGAGGTCAATAAAAGATGTTTTTAGTCTGGAGAAGCCGTCAATACTGGCTCTGACTAGCCGCCGCTGAGTATGCTGTTGGTGGTATGACCCGAATTACAGGCGCATGAAGTGACGCCTTTGCTGACGAATCATCAGTTTCAGTTGAAAACAAACCTTTGTGGCCACATACGCAAATTAGGTGAATAAATTTTAATTGAGGAGGGGCTAACGAATTGAAGAGCTTTAGTACAGACGATTGCCCAGGCGCAGACAAAAAGGAGCACAGAGATAAGGAATCGGTAACAGTAGCAACCACTGTAATTGTATGACTTAATTAGCGTAAAGCTAATATTACAGCCATTAATTCGGCGAGAAAGATAGAAACGAAATCGGGCAGCCGTAATGAGACCGACCTAGTCGAGTTCTGGGCAAAATATTCCGACCCGCCGTTCCTTGCTTTGCGAAGCGTCTGTTGAAATAGCCACATTTGTTGCCAGAGCGGTTAGATGATCTAACATTCCATTTGGAATACTGTGCGGTAATAATTTAGCGTAATTTGGCAAAATGTCATCGTAGACAACTTCCGGAGAATTATGGTGAGCATTCATGGGAAGTACGTCCCGAATTTGTACATTTAAATAACGCTCCTGATTCTTCCTTGTCGTCTTCCTAATCTTGCTTTCCCAAAACGGTTTTGGTCGTCAATGCAGTCTATATACTTGCTGTCGAAAATTGGTTTGCCGAGTTTAACGAACGAAACTTAAAGGGGCACTGACACCAAAATTTCGCTGCTAAGGTAGCCTGCGAGATCGATTTTCGTGGACATACAGATGTCATCTACCAAATCTCAATGGCGAACACAGCTCCGAAGATAATTTAAATGAATATTGAAGTTTGCATGCGCAATCGAGCGCTAGACGCCGTACATCGCGACATTGACAGCAGCAAAGGTGACCTGAAGGGGACCCCCAACTTCCGCGACGTCACCACGGCACTGTACCACGGCAGCCTAAAGTCCCAGGGACCTTACGGCAGCCGAGCCGGCCGAGCTCCGACAGCGCAGCTAGCAATGATGACGTCATAGCCGCCATTGCTTATTCGCTGCGGCTGCGTTAGTAGACTGCCGGCGATGCCAGACCTCAAGAAAATAGTTGCCACCCAACAGCGATGACAGCAACAGCGACAACAACGCGCAGGACGTGCGACAGGCGAAAGAAAACGAGCACGCGGCGGTTGTCGTGCGGAAGTGCGTCACAGTTATGTGTGCTCACGTGTCCGAACTCGTCTACTCCATCGCGAGCGCTAGACGGCGCCAGTTTCACCGGGCGCCTCGTCGTTTTTTGAGCTCTCCCAAACCAAAACTGAAACTAGTGGGTAATAAACATGCCGTAAATAATTATCCGACGCGCGCTGGAGCAAATGATGCGCCGTGTTATGGCTAACAGGTCCCCAGCTACGCATTGCAGCGAAAAAACAGCAGACGAAAATTTTGGTGTCAGTGCCCCTTTAAAGGGGTTGAGACAACAAATTTATGTCTTGTGCGTCCTGTGTTTTAAACTATACTTATTGCTACAGGATGCACTTAGAACATGATAGGGACCTGAAGCCAGGGTTTTATACACACAACTCCAAACCAAAAATTCTCCATATATAACCAATGACTTCGTATCCGCACACCCCCGCGTACTGGTTACACCGTGGGTAACAACCCTCAAAATCGAAATTCTGAATAAACCTCTACCCGGAGCAGATCTACTATTCAACGCCCTCCTATTCTGTCCCACAGTAGTGTCCAAGTATTCGTTCAGATTTCTCGCGTATGGGGCGGGCTGCACTCTCGGGTTTTGCGGGACGTACTTCGCTTGTAGCCGTGCGGTCACTGCAGCTTCGCCGTGTTGCTCGAGCTCTTTGTGCAGTAGTATGGCGAGGCAGTCCCGCTGATGGGTGTTGGTCTGGTACTGTGTGGTACGGCACTGTGCTACTGCTCAAAGCTTCCCACTATCCAATCACGAGGCATCACACCGTTGTCTTTAACGATCCCCCCCCCCCCTCCCCTATGTTGCAGAAAGACTCCCAAACCTCGCGTTGGGACTGGCGAAACGACCGGCAACGTGGTCGTCTGCGCTCAGCGTTTCTCCTCGTAAGCTTGTTGCTCCTCGGGCGTGCCATTGTCCCTCAATGAACATGGCAATCTCGGAGCAAGAAAAGTACCGTGGTTCGGAGCATCGCTGGGAGTTTCAACGGTGCATTTAACGGCGGTGTTTACAGGTTTGCAGTGTTGTTGCTTCCATCACACAACACCACCAACTTCTTTCATCGGAGTCAAGAGTTCAACGAAAATTCGTCTGGTCAGGCATTGGATGAGATGAATTACGGTCACTGACCAAGTCGGATGAGTTGATCGACGTTTCGGAACCGCATACGGGTTCCTTGTTGACTGAGCAGGACAAGAAGTCGTTGTCAATTATATACGCAAAACATGACGTAACGAGCATGCGTAAACGGCAGGCATAGTACCTGGTGTCCTGTTCATTGTAGCTGGCGTCGACTGAATGATTAGTGATTCCAGAAGCCGGCGCGATGACACGTTCTTTTCCTTGGCGACGATGGCGGCATTATCCCAGTCAATGGTATGATTGTGTGTATGCACGTGCTCAGCGATGGCGTTTGTCGTGTGATTCTCTTCAGTCACGTCACGTTGGTGCTCTTTGAGGCGTCGAGAAAACTTTCCTGTTTCGCCAATATACACTCCACGGCAATCAGCGCACGGTAACTTGTACACAACACCCGGAAACGATTCACTTGGCAGCCTGTCTTTTACATTGATGAGTTGGTTCCGGAGCTTGCTGGTCGGGACGTGAGCGATGCGCAAATCGTATTTTGAAAATACGCGCGAAAGTGCCTCGCTGATACCTTCAACGTAAGGTATGGCCGCACGTACACAGGTTGTCACGTTGCTCTGTGAGCTGGATTGAAGTATCCGCTTCTCAGTTTTAGAGATGAAATGATGAGGATAACCATTGCGGTTTAGCTCCTGATGGATCGTCCGTAGCTTTCTTCAACGCATCCTCGTCTGAGCAGACCCGTACGGCGCGTGTCACCAAGGATGACACTCCGGACGTCTTTCATCGGAGGAGGAGATACCACTGAAGCGAAGCGCGCGCGCGCTCTCTACCCGCTTTATTTATTGCAGCATCTGTTGGAGAGGGGGAAGGGAGAGGAGAGTCGCGCATGCGTAGTGTGGGTGCGGACAGACGCCACGCGCGCGCGCTCTCTACCCGCTTTATTTATTGCAGCAGCTGTTGGAGAGAGGGAAGGGAGAGGAGAGTCGCGCATGCGTAGTGTGAGTGCGGACACCGGTTGACGCGTGACATACCCGCGCGCAAGAGATGCTCCGCATCTGAAAGACGCCATTTTCTGCAGCCTTTAGAGGGAGCACAGCTCAGTGTCCGCAGGCTGGGCGGAAAGGGAATGAAAGCGTGGAAGAAAGCCGTAGTGGAGGGCTCCGACAATGCAAGAGGCCCGTGTACTGTGCGTTGTCAGTGCACGTTAAAGAACGCCAAGTGGTCTAAATTTCCGGAGACCTCCACTACGCCTTTCTCTCCCCTTTATCTCTTTCGCTCCCTTCCCTCCACCCCCACGGACGCTTAGCCGTGCTCCCTACATGGGCTGCAGAAATTAGCATCCTTTCCTAACCGAACCACAGTCATCATCGTCATCTCCGACAATGCATAGTACCGCGAAAACCGCGTTCTCTTTCCAATATCTCGTTACGCGGTCGTGCACGGCACTCCGTTGTCTTTCAGCTTACGTGGAGTGCGTGCGTCTGCCATAGCACGCGAGCAATGAGGTCGTGATGATGATGATCGTGGTTTGGTTAGGAAAGGGCGCTAATTTCTGCAGCCCATATAGGGAGCACGGCTAAGCGTCCGTGGGGGCGGGGAAAAGGGAGTGAGAGATAGAAAGGTCAGAAAAGCCGTAGTGGAGGGCTCCGGAAAATTTAGACCATGCGCGTTGTTTCTCCCTCTTTTGTGTTGTTTGTTACCTCGTGCTGTGCTATACGCTCTTCCAAGACGCTCGCACATGCTCTGCCCGTTTGCTTGAGGCGCGCGTGCCAGACTTGCGCTCACACTGACGTTGCCCTACGCTAGCAGTCGCGCAGTATTTTACTGCAGCCGGTGGGCTTAATGGGCAGGAGAACCTCCACTGGCCCTTGGCCTTTACCTTAAAAAATTATAAGTATCACCCATAATGTTTTCCATCTCTATTTCCATGGTGTTGTGTTGCGTACGCCTGTAACGACTTCGCTTCCATCACTGTGAAGTCTAGAAGGGCCACAAAGGTCAGCGCCATTCGGTGGTGCTGAAAGGAACAGAGCGGCTGGTCATGTGCAGCTTCAGCCGCCACAGATCATCGACTCGGAATCGGCAAAGAACAATTATTCGACCACTGCAGCTATACAGGCACTTCAATGGCAGGTTTATAAGGATTACCGAGATACAAACCACGACCTTCACAAGGGCGTTGCTACGAACCATAGTACTGGTCTATAGCAATGAGCTATGGTTCACTAACAAGGCCGAGCAAAAGTTTTGATAGATAACCAGACAAGCATTACGAAGTCGCGCAGCATGCAGCCGTCTAAAAGATTCTCGGAACTGCAGAAAAATGGCAGGGTCCCATCTATGGTAGATGAATTCTTTATCAAATGTCTGTTTATTACACCTTCTTTCTGTCATGGTGACCCATGCGGAAGTGCTTCATATTTCAGTTGGAATATTTCCATAACCATAAGTCAGGCATGTCCCGCGGTAAAGCAGCAGGAGAAGATAGCTTAACAGTCGACTTGATCAAAGATGGAGGAGACATATTTGAAAAACTTGCACCGCTCTTCACGAAATGTATCAAGACATCTAGTGTGCCGCGCAGTTGGGAAAATGCTAATATAATCCTAATCCACAAGAAAGGTGACATTAAGAATTACAGACCAATTAGCCTACTTCCATTAATATACAAGCTATTTACGAATGTAATTTCTGCTAGAATAAGAGAAACACTTGACTTTAACCAACCAAGAGAACAAGGTGGTTTCAGGAAAAGTTACTCAACAATGGACCACAGCCATGCCATCAACCTAGTAATTGAGAAGTACGTGGAATATAACAAACCTCTTTAATGGTGCTTATCGACTACGAGAAAACATTTGACTCCATAGAAATACAAGCCGTTCTAGAAGCTCTATGTCGACAAGGGGTACCTCACGCATACGTGAAAACCATAAACAACATATACAGGGATTGCACAGCCACACTACTCCTACATGAGAGAAGCCGAGAAATCCCGATCGGGAGAGGTGTCAGACAAGGGGATACGATCTCCCCGATGCTATTCACCGCATGTTTAGAGGAAGTCTTTAAACATCTAGACTGGGAAGAAAAGGGAATTCGAATAGACGGAGAATATCTAAGCAATTTACGGTTTGCAGACAACATTGTGCTCTTCAGCAATGATGGAGATGAACTACAAAACGTGAATATGACCTAAACCGGGAAAGTATTAAAATTGGACTAAAAATGAATAGGCAAACAACCAAAATTACACTCAACACTCTAGCTACAAAACAGGAATTTAAAATTAGCAACAAACCCTTAGAGTGCGCAAAACAAGTATGTATACCTGGGAGAGTTACCAACAGGGACGCCTACCCATAAGAAAGAAATTCTCCGTAGAATAAGGATGGGCTGGAGCGCATTCGCAAGACATTCCGAAATCATGACTGGAAACTTGCCGCTGTCACTAAAGTGAAAGGTATTTAATCACTGCATTCTCCCAGTATTAATGTACGGTGCAGAAACGTGGAGGATAACGAAAAAGCTAGAGATGAAATTAAGGAGCACGCAATGACAATGGAAAGAAAAATTATAGGTGTAACACTAAGAGATAAAAAACGAGCGGAATGGATCAGGGAACAGACAGGAGTAGCTGATATTATATCAATGAAAAGAAAGAAGTGGACCTGGGCAGGACATGTCATGAGGAGGAAAGATAACAGACGGACAGTAAGAGCGACGGAATGGACACCAAGAGAGGGAAAACCCAACAGAGGCAGGTGAAAGGTTAGATGGAGCGATGAAATTAACATGTTTGCGGGCATAAAGTGGAACCAACTCGCTCAGAATAGGGTGGATTAAAATTGTTGGGAGAGGCCTTCGTCCTGCAGTGGAGCTACAATAGGCTGATGATGATGACGATGAAGTTGGGCAGGTTTCATTACTTGAGCTGGGGACATAGCCTTCCATTAGATTTTCCAGCCAGCAGTTCTGTGTGCCATTATAAATTAATACAGTTGCATAATCTTGCATTAATGGAGAAATTAATATTTTCCATGTTCCATAAACTGGTGCCACCACATGCAAATGATGCTTTCTTCAGTTCCCCATTTGTGTCACAGAAGACAAAGAAGCGTGATAAACAAGAAATAATGCATCTGTATTTCAAAATGTCATAGAAAATGTAGGATGACAACAGCACATTTCTCACGTCTTGTTCACTGTGTCTCAGTCATCGAACAATGTTGACAAAAACAGCATTGCTGCCTGTTCCTTCGATGTGGTCTTGAGTAGTTGGTCATCAGGCAGATCAGTTCTGTAAACACCGCATGGTAGAAAGGTCTCTGTCTTGCAAAGAAACTTGTAGGAATCTTCTGCGTTGCTTTGTCCTACAAATCAGTGGACAATTCTCACTTTGATTTCTTGGGTTAGTACAGTAGAACCCCACTGATACACTCGGCTCTTCAGAGGATGCCACAAAAAAAACTTGAGCCAAGAAATAGCACAAATGTTGTTTACTTTTCTTGTGGCCGACTTTGAATGTCTGAAATCTTTTATTAAGAATTCATGCCAACTAGCTCGGCCCCCTGTCATTTTAAACACTAGTGTTTGCTAAACGGGCATGATATTAACATAGCTATTTTGTCATTGTACAACGCTATAAACAAAGCAACCTTGCCATTCCTCAGGATTCTGATTGATATTCTCCCATGTATGAATAACTTGATGTATCATTAACATGCCTTACAGTAAATAGAAAGATTATTTCAATTAAATCATATGAACATTGGTTTATTGTGAAAAGTTATTCTTGCAGGTGTGACACTGTCCACAATGGAACAATTTTGCACTTGACCTAGCATCATAATCAGCTTATAAAATCTCAACTGTTGAGATATCAAGCTGAGTACTCACTCATTCCAACAATACCAGATGTAAGTTTTCTCAGTCTTTGTGATTTAGTGACTAACAATGCTTCTTGCTAAGGCATGGTAGCTCATAAAGTTTGAGTTCTCAGAACCATTTAAGAGTAAGAAAACAGATTAGAACAAATAAATGGGACCACTGTCAGCAAAGAGGGCATATTTTTACTCTGAGCAACAGGACCGCCAAATGAGCGGCTGTGTCCGCCACAAGGCAAGGCATGGCACACTACAAATCCTACCAGTGTTTGAATGGATCACAGCAGCCCTTGTGCATGCATCAGTGGCATGGATACAGCCTTGCACAGTGATGGGGGTGGAGATGGCTGACTAGCCAGTACTTTTCAAAGACTGTACCCGTACAGCAGGCCAAGCAACATGAAAAGTAAACATTGCCATTCCCCTTGGCAACTTAGGCAAGCTTGAAGCACTAATTTACAACATATCACATATCAAGTCTGCTGTTGCATTACAATAGTGGGATTTCCAATGCTTTGAATCCCAAGGGAGCAATGCCGGGACTGACGGAAAACGGAATAGCAGACAGAAAAAAGTAGCCCTGGGGAAAGCAACAGCGGGGTTCTACTATACCACCTAAAAAGTCTAACTGAGCATTTTCACAGAGTTGAAGTATGCCGTGATCACTCGGCTTGAGGAGGACGCTCAGTGTGCACTGCCACTTCTCTTATCTTGGCCCTGGCATGTTGATGACGACGAGCCTCAGCCAACTTGGAGAGAAACCTTGACTGCAAAAGAACGAGATAATACTGCAGAACTGTCCTTACTAAATTCAACGATCTGGTCTCACACACCAACAACAAGCACACTGTAGTGGTGGGTCCTAAATTAATTTTAATGGCATGAGTTTATTCACTGTGCACCAAACCAGAGTACATGGGCATAACAGCCAAACTGGGGATTACAAAAATAAGGGGAGTTACCTAGTGAAGTTCTTCTTTTTTTTTTTTTTTCGCTGAGTAATGAAACCAATACTTGCATATGTTGCTATTTAACATTTCTCAGGGCCAAGGTAACACTATACAAGCTGCAACTGATCAGCAGTGAAATTGTTAAAAAATTGGTACTGATCAGTCAACGACTGATCATTCGAACTCCATGGTGAATGTAAAAAAGTCTGAATTATCGAATCTCTTAAAAAAAAACAAATGCATCAAAAAAGACCACTTTATTTGAATCTTAAAGGACAACTCCAGCAGTCTTTCGAGGCCAATGGATCCCAATAACATTCGCTGGGCACGTTCCTTGGCACAATTCCGTCATTTGTGAAAGATTACAGGCTCGAGAGATGTGCAAACTGCTTACAAATCAATTTTTACTGATTACCCAAAAACTGCCGACCTGGCTTCCTACAATTATTGGGTGCACTGTGTGTTAACATCATCATTGGCAAAGCGACAGAAGCGCACCGGTGCCATATCATGGCCTTCGAGATGTGCGCGCGCTGACATTCCCACCAGGGGAAGGACGGATGTGCTGTCGCACCGTGCAAAAGGTGGGTTGACTGATTTTACCTCACTACTGGGTTGGATTTTGGTTTTGGTTTTGCACTTTCGGTGCTCATTAAAAATTATTTTTGCATTTGCTGAGAATTTCGACTATTGGGAGAGTGACAGGAGCGCCTCAGGAACATAGAATCGCCATTACCTTGAGATGCTAAAAAAAATCGCTGGACCTGGCCTTTAAGGACACTAGGCTAAGAAAAGTGGTTGATGCATTGCTGTGTGCATTTCCACTTATGTGGGACCAAGTCTGCACGTATTTCTGCCAGTTTACAACGATAAGAGGACAGCAAACACTTGAGTCATACCTGCACTTGATGGCTCCAGAGCACATGGCACATGGCTCCAAGTTGTAGTCACTCTTTGACTGACCAAGAACTTGTGCAATTATTTCATAACTGTCTAGTTCAGCAAACGATAACATGACGCCATGATGATGCTCTCAGAGCACAGTGTAAAATCGTTTATCGGCAGCGCGGACATTCATCACTGGTCGGGTCCGATCCCTCGGCACTGGCAACGTCAGCTGCTATCTCAGGATTACATGGACACCATCAGTGGGTTACTGCAGTTGCCGATCTGTACAAAGACCAAACTGATAACATCGCTTACGCGTTGTATGCTGTAAGCCTGCCGCTAGCAAGGCGCGTTATTTTTCTTTTTCACTCGGCGACGGGCGACGTCGGTCAATGGGGCGCGTTTCGCGGCATCGGCTTTTCGTTTGTCGTTCCCCGGCCATATCTGTTACTCATTTTCTTTACTTTCTTCATATGTGTCTTCCGCGTCTTCTGGGGACACGGGCACCCCGCTGCGGGGCTGTGAGGGGGGATGCTTGGACAGTGGTCGCGGCGGTGACGCAGGCGGGCCCTTTTGTGCGTGAGCACGCAGCGATAGCGGCACTTCGGTCGTTCTGTAAGCCGCACCTCGGGCGTCATTACGACGACATGGGGCGGCTACGCTGAATGTGGCGTCGGCATGCAACATGCCGGTGGTGTCGGCCCTGGAGACTCGCGAACCGTTTGTTGTTCGCCGTCGGAAATGCCTGTTTTTGGTCACTGGGCTGTGGCCCGCGCGTGCCGCGGGATGGCTTTGGTTCAAGCGTTCCTTCCTCGCTCGCCGTGGGGTAGCATGCGTCTAAGCACAGCGGGGTGCCGATTAAACGGGTCTGAGTAAGAGCCAGTACGGCTCGGCTTGTTTGAGATAACCAGAAGCAGGCGCGCGGACGGTCCAACTTCCCCATGGGAAGGTTTTCTTCAAATAATAACTCTTTCGGGCGAATCTTTTGGGCGCCTGCTCGTTTCCGGTAACAGCGCCCGAGCAGACGCGACACGTGCGCAAGTAACGCGTTTCACGTGCGCCATATCTTCGCCATCGCCCTTCGACCTTGGGTGACATTGCTTACATTTATGTATGTGTTGTTTAGTGCTGATGTATGTGTTTTTTTATTATTGTACAAACATACCCCTCTCACCGTCAACAGACTGGGTGGTGATTTCACCAATTGGACCGCCCCAATTGAGGAGGCGGGACAAAAGGTGGAATCGCTGCCCAATGCCAGAGCGAAGTGAAGATGATTCGCCGGCTGAGACGTTAAGGCGGAGCGGTTGTGGTAATAAAGATGGCTCCGCCATGGGACGGGCGAGGCTGAACGGGTGGAAAAAGTGCTACGCACTGCCGGCTACGCCGGAGTAGGGTCGCCCTACGTATAGTTCAGCTTCAACTTTATTTTTATGTACCAGTCAACTCCCTGTATTCCCTTTTTGTATACTATACTGTAAATACAAGTTTTCATTCCCTTTTTAAACTGAAGTCTCTGAGCCTCCTCTTCAACTGCTACACGTTTGTCCGCGAGCCTATCGCCGCCATACCAGCGGCAGCCAGCTCCTTCCCAACTCGCCCATGCCGTCTCGGACGGTGCGTTTAGGACGCCGAGCGGGGAGCTGGAATCCCGGAGAAGAACCTTCGGCACCACGGCCACAACTTTACTGGTGCAGTCGGCAGGATAGGCTCGCTGGGTGAAGAGCGAAGAGACGGAGAAATTGTACAAGTCATCACAGCAGGACGGCTTTGACTGACAGCACCTCCGGTGACTGCCACAAGCGCAACCCTTCGACTGGAGACGCGGCGGAAGGCTGAGCATCCTATCGCCATCTACGACGGCGACGAGGCACGGCTGGTTTAAGGCAGTCCTCGACAAGGCATCCTCAGCAGCTCGCTGTATCAACCGTCAAGGCTCATGGGTGAACCACCGACAGCAGTGACGGAGATCGACTTCGAAACTGAGTGAGTTGCTTCGGCTCCATTTTCTCCCGCTCCTGTTGTCGTGTTCGAGCCGAGGGGATGTCATTTGAAATGACAGGAATTAACTCCAGTGCCGTGTGGCCGTATTTGGCCCACGTAGATTATGAGTTAGGACGAAATCGTGAGCTCTCAGAAAAAGAAATGGAGTTTAATCTGATGATGGCTCAGGAGCGCCGTAGACAGCTGCAACTCTTGATAGAGCTCGAAAAATTAAAGCAGGCGAGAGCTTCGCGTGCGGATCAGGTAGGCGAGGTAGTAGAGTGCATGGCGCACTCGGAGCCCGCTGCGAACTCGTTGGCAGTGGGAAAGGCAGCAGTGTCGGCAAGTGTATTGCGAACAGAGTGGGAATGTGCCACCTCGTCTGAGCCGGAGAAGCAAATCCAGGGGATGTTGCTCGCGACACAGGTGGCCGGTCGCGGTGAGGTGCCGTGCTCTGACGTTGTGGCCGGGGATAGCCCCGACACTGAGCCTCTGTGTCCGCAAGGCGTGGAAACCGAGACGCATGCTGCATTAACGGCAACACGGACTGCCGGACTTGATACAGAGTTAGGCTCTGATCTGATAGCGGAGGCGAATGCTCGGGATGATGATCAGGAAGCATCCAAATGGCAGGAGTCGTGCAAGAGCTTCGACACGCTTAGCAATAACGGTTGCGGCGATGAGGTAACGATGATCGCGTCATCGCCGAGTGCAGAGGCAGCAGTTGAGACCAGCTTAGCGGAACGACCGCGGGGCGGAAATTGTGAAGCGGACCGCGTGTCAGGTGCATATTCGGTGGCTTCCCTGCTAGAGCCCGTTGATACCGTTGGCGCAACGCCGGTGGCTGTCGCAAGTGAGCTGCCCGACTCAATCGGGGAGACGCGGCGCGAATTGGCCCAGATAGGACATAGCGCAGCTACGGCAGTGGAGGCAAGTGCCGACACGTTTGAGGCCGGGACTTTACGGCGTGGACAACCGCGGGCACATTGCAGGGAAAACGGCCCCCACACCTTTGAGGCGCACCCGTTGGAGTCAAACTTCTGTTGGCGTCGGCCCGCCGAGGAGATGGGAGGCCCTTCGCGCATTAGCTCCGCAACTGAGCTGACAGTCGGAGCGCGGTCGACATCGGTAGATACTTTGAGCAATCGAACCATCTGCAGCCACAGTTTATGTGTTCTAGCTATTGAAGTGTCCTTTGCGACGGGAGCTAATCGTACGGGGGCGGCAGGTGTATGCAAGTGGGCGGCCCGTGGCTGCATGTCTATTTTTAGATTCCTCGTGCATTCTTTTGATCCAGGGGGTCAAGAAATTTAACGCTAATCCTTGTGGCACCCGTAACGTTGCAGGTTATCCGGCAACGACAGAGCTAGCTGAACAGGTTTTACTATCTATAAGGGGTAGCATTGCTCACGTTACGGCTCGACCGCGATCAGCAGAGAGCGGTGGGGCTGGAGCAACTTCACGGCGTGAGAGAAGTGCTGAACTATGTGAATACCGTGCACCACCGAGTAGTGAACATTGAACACTAGGTGTTTCTGTGGTGGACATTGTCCAACAGTGGTGATACTTCTTTTTCATGTGTTTTCCCTGGGAACTGCGTCATGCGCATGACATTTGATGATGTAACCTGTCAGTGTCTGGTGTTGGATTAGCTCATGCGGTTATGTAGTAAGTGCAAGCACATGCTTACGGTATGTTGCATTATGGATAATGAGTAGTCACGCTGAGACAGCTTTGCAGATTAATGTTAAGGTACATTTTCATGCATGGGTTTTCGCGCCCGCTTCGTAACTCGTGTTTATTAGTGTGTTTTATTAGCAGTGGAACTGGCTTGCGTTTGATGAGGTTGCCTGCTGGTGTTTTATGATTTTATTTCTTTCCTTCTCGATTTTTTTTTTTGTTGTGGTAATGAGATTATGTGCTTGTCATGCGGTGAGCGGACCAGGGCTAGTGGCAGTTCCGTACAGTTTGGTTACCCTTGTGGATTGCTTTTTTTTCTAGCTCGCGTGAGTGTATCGCACTTGCCGGAAGTATGAAGTGTGCATGACACATTATCAACGGCGGAGGAGAGCAGTGTTTTGCGTTTTAGATTACTTTGCACTGCGAACAATGTTTCTATTTTGTTTATGGTATATCTATTTTTCATACTTGGCCAATGTCATTCTTTGATTGGCTAGACAATGAGTCTGTCGCTGCGGGAAAAGGAGGTTATCGCAAGCTATGTGCGCGGTTAGCGTAGTTGTTGTTGTGTATGCCTCTCTCTGGTTTCTGCGCATTCTAGCGATAATGGCGGCCGGCTTTTTCGTCGTGTTCCCGCTTCGGCAACGCTGTAACCAAGTCGTTGCGAAGTCTTGGGTGGGGGGTGTAAGCCTGCCGCTAGCAAGGCGCGTTATTTTTCTTTTTCACTCGGCGACGGGCGACGTCGGTCAATGGGGCGCGTTTCGCGGCATCGGCTTTTCGTTTGTCGTTCCCCGGCCATATCTGTTACTCATTTTCTTTACTTTCTTCATATGTGTCTTCCGCGTCTTCTGGGGACACGGGCACCCCGCTGCGGGGCTGTGAGGGGGGATGCTTGGACAGTGGTCGCGGCGGTGACGCAGGCGGGCCCTTTTGTGCGTGAGCACGCAGCGATAGCGGCACTTCGGTCGTTCTGTAAGCCGCACCTCGGGCGTCATTACGACGACCTGGGGCGGCTACGCTGAATGTGGCGTCGGCATGCAACATGCCGGTGGTGTCGGCCCTGGAGACTCGCGAACCGTTTGTTGTTCGCCGTCGGAAATGCCTGTTTTTGGTCACTGGGCTGTGGCCCGCGCGTGCCGCGGGATGGCTTTGGTTCAAGCGTTCCTTCCTCGCTCGCCGTGGGGTAGCATGCGTCTAAGCACAGTGGGGTGCCGATTAAACGGGTCTGAGTAAGAGCCAGTACGGCTCGGCTTGTTTGAGATAACCAGAAGCAGGCGCGCGGACGGTCCAACTTCCCCATGGGAAGGTTTTCTTCAAATAATAACTCTTTCGGGCGAATCTTTTGGGCGCCTGCTCGTTTCCGGTAACAGCGCCCGAGCAGACGCGACACGTGCGCAAGTAACGCGTTTCACGTGCGCCATATCTTTGCCATCGCCCTTCGACCTTGGGTGGCATTGCTTACATTTATGTATGTGTTGTTTAGTGCTGATGTATGTGTTTTTTTATTATTGTACAAACATACCCCTCTCACCGTCAACAGACTGGGTGGTGATTTCACCAATTGGACCGCCCCAATTGAGGAGGCGGGACAAAAGGTGGAATCGCTGCCCAATGCCAGAGCGAAGTGAAGATGATTCGCCGGCTGAGACGTTAAGGCGGAGCGGTTGTGGTAATAAAGATGGCTCCGCCATGGGACGGGGCAGGCTGAACGGGTGGAAAAAGTGCTACGCACTGCCGGCTACGCCGGAGTAGGGTCGCCCTACGTGTTGTTCAGCTTCAACTTTATTTTTATGTACCAGTCAACTCCCTGTATTCCCTTTTTGTATACTATACTGTAAATACAAGTTTTCATTCCCTTTTTAAACTGAAGTCTCTGAGCCTCCTCTTCAACTGCTACACGTTTGTCCGCGAGCCTATCGCCGCCATACCAGCGGCAGCCAGCTCCTTCCCAACTCGCCCATGCCGTCTCGGACGGTGCGTTTAGGACGCCGAGCGGGGAGCTGGAATCCCGGAGAAGAACCTTCGGACCACGGTCACAACTTTACTTATGCCTTATGTGCGAGTGAAAGCACGCTGACGCTGGGGCTGAACACGGCTAAAGCAGAGATGAAACAACCTGGCCGTACACACACACGACCCAGCCGATACTGCACACACAACAGGCCTCTCATGAGCAGCGATGTCATCTGCTTTCAAGCAGAGAGGAAACGGAGGAAACGCCCAGACCGTCTTTCGTTGGGCGAAAGGTGCCGGTGGGAGATCGACGGCAGACGCTCTCGACTTAAAGGGCCCCTAAACCACCCAGAGGTCAAAATTTAGTTGTGGTGTTGCTTCTGTGCCGGTGTCCGCAATGAACACGTAGCCTCAAGAATTTTTCGAAACAGTGCCGAAATAGCGGAGTTACACGCGTTTGATTATTAAAACGCGGTGCCTGCTTGTTTCGCTCTCTCCTGCGCCCCACCGGCCGCTTGCCGGTGCCACCTCCTCGCCGAGTGCTCCTCCGAATAACACGTGGCATTCATCGCCGATGACGCGCATCCGGTTGACGCGCCTCCTCTGGGCTCCCGTGTTCGCGCAAGTGTTTTGTTGGTGCTGTACCAACGCTCTCTGCTGGCGCTATCCGTCGTGTTCTGACAGTTGCTGCAGTTTCTAGTCGGCTGTACGTGACTTGCACTTGCGCAGCGTAGCGCAGTTATGAATTCACAAACATGCACACGCGAACGCCACACGAATGACACAAGACCAGGAAAAAGAACAGGCAGGGAGCGCGTGCATTTGCTAGCAGACTACCCGGAAGTCGAAGTTCTCCTTCGACCAATCAGCAGAGATCGGACTCTTGTGATGTCACCAAAAACCACAATGTGGTTGCAGCTAACTTTGGTATGCCGGAAATGGCCGGCGAGGCGCATGGGATTGTTTTTTGAGTTTGTGGCACGGGCGCGACGCGCAGCGCTGCCGAATTCGACATCGTTCATCGTGGCGCCATTCTCAACTCGATGCGCGTGTTAACTTGAAATGTTCAAAAAAATGTCGGGGATGGTTTAGGGGCCCTTTAAAGCAGTTCTGACACACAATTTGAAAGCGAGATAATTTGAGGGATAGATTTGTGTGGATACACATGCGTCATCTACAAAATGTCTACAACTAATATATCCATAACATACTTAAAATCAATCAATTTAAAATTTTTTAGGTGAATAGAAATGGCACACAACTGAATTTCGAGGAGGTTTTCCTGTTACCTCGAAAATCAGGAGAAATAGTCAAAATCTGGAAGTCTCCCAGGTGATCTGGGGAACTTGGCGGGTATGCAAACCGCAACTCACAAAAAACATGGCCTTCGTGATTGGTACCGTAGATATGATGCAGATGACGTCATGCGGCCCCAAATCTCGAAGGATATGCTTTTGCGAACTACAAGTGATAGCGCAAGGACAACCATCGGAATGCCCGCATCGCGTTGATGCTGGTCGACACTGCCGGTGCATTGTGCCGGAGTGCTAGATACAATGCAGGAAGAAATGATACAGTCGATCCCATATATATCGAATTATTGGCTATATCATACAGTTGAAAAATCCCCTTGGAAATTCAATGCAGAAGTATTAGGATGACGCACACGTATATCAAGCACCCGTGGACCCCACCGGAATGCCGATCGCGTTGGTGCAACCAGATAGATACAAAGTGGCCACAGCCGCTTTGTATCTAGCTCATTCGGTGCCTTTGCCTGTCAGCCTTTTCCAAAACTGTTGCTGCTACGCGTTACAATCTAAAATTGGTGCAGCAGACAAGTTAGTGTGCTGACAAGCACTGTGCAACACCCCAAAGCAACGCAATGACACCGCATTTTGTACACCATTGCGCATAATATAGATCGCAACACGTCAGACCGCGGTTGAAACATGGTCAATTTATGTAAAGAGGAGTGCACTTGAAGGGTTCGGCGTGGGTCGAAGTTCGATATATCAAATGTGGCGGGTCCGCGGGTGTTTGATATACGTGTGCGCCATCCTAATACTTCTGCATTGAATTTCCAAGGGTATTTTGCAACTGTCCGATAAGCCAATAATTTGATATATCTGGGATCGACTCTATCACTTCTACCTGCATTATTCCTATCTGTCACACCTGGCATGTATCCACAATACTCTATCCAGTATCCATAAAAGAACCCATCTCTCTCACTAGATTTTCATACCTTGGCTCTGGTGTGGTCATTGTGAGACGCTTTGGGTCCTCTGAAGTCCCACTGGAGCTTTGGGAAGCGGGATGCAAGCGTTAGGCCCAGGTAGTGGTACTTCCAGCGGCGGCCACCACTGCTTGTGTCCGATATTAGGTTGTTGTTGCTGCGTCACAGATGAGAACAGCATTGCGATAAAAACTGATGGCAGTACAGTGGAACGTTCTTATAATGAAGTGGGATATAACGAGCTAATTATTATAATGATACAATTGTAATTCCCCTTGAAATCCCCATCGATGACATGGACATTGGCTATAACAAACTAACGGTTACAACTAAGTAATTATGTCTCCCCCTTCAACTTCGTTATAACGAGGTCTTACGGTAGTTGATACTGCCACTTTATAAAATAAATGAGTCGCTCACTTTGAAACAATGCAAACGTAAGGTATCATTGGTTGTAGGCATTATGAGAAAGAAAAAAGCATTTGTTTGTCACTGTTGATGGCACATGGTACATACCTAGTACATCCTGTGAAAAATACACTTTCATAGAGATACAAAGAAACAAGACTATACACACAGCTGTATTTACAGGCACGACATTTTACTACGCAGAATGAACAGCATATTAAAACAACATTCTGTAAGTTTTGTACAGTAAGGTAACCCTCCAAACATACCTCTTCACTGAAGGACACAGACAATGGCAATCGTTTAAAGGAATGACACACAGAGAAACCTAGCTTATTAACAATAAAGAAAAAAAGAAAAGAAAAGGCAGTAAGGTAGCAAATGACTTCTCTTTGAAACTCCCTACACAGCCATGACATTTTTGAGCTCAGAATGATAAACAAAGTTGACTAACACTGGATGTAGCAAAAGCACTTACTTCAGAAAGTCTATGATCTCGCGGCGAAACTGCTTTGACAGCCTGTGGTGCTCTTCCCTGGTCAGGTCACCTCCATACAGCAGCGGCCACACTTCTTCGGAAAACTGTGGCAAGTCGAGCCCCTCTAACCACTTGTCGTCCTAGTACGAGAATTAAAAAAGCAGGAAAAAAAAAGCTCTATATCCATTATCAACTTACTAGCACTTTGCAAAGATAATTATACCTGCACAGTGTGAAACAGAAAACTTGTCACCCACGAAGCTGCAAAATGAAGCCGCGAATGAGACCCACGCAGGTTTCTCAGAAAGCTGTATTTGTTAAAATAAAAAAAGAACTCAGTTATAGCTTGAGCAAGTGACCAAATTCCTTGTAATGTATGCAGTTATCCCACTATGCGAGCTTGGCTAGCAGATTGTAAAAGCAAGCTTCAATTATAACTGCTGGAGTTTTAGGTGAAAAAACCATGACGTGATCGAGGCCCGCTGTAGTGAAGGGCTCCGAAAATTTTGACCTCCTCAAGCTATGCAACACGCAATGGCAATGCAGTACACACGGGCCTCTAGCGATCCTGGCCACGGTGGCGATATTTTTGAATCCATCAAAAATGTGGCCACCACGGCCAGGATTGAACTGGCGTCCTTCGAGCCAGCAGCCAAGCACAATAACCAATAGATCAGCCCAGCAGACTGCAAAAGCAAGCTTTCCCAGCTCATCCGCAGCAATGTCCAAACTACTGAAGTGCACTGCTCTGCTACTGAGCATCAAAGCAAGCGATTATAGATGCGAGAATGTGTCTGTACAAAACCTCTTGCACTCACACTAAGAAGTCAGAAGTCCTTGATGAGCTCCTCTTATAAAATAATACCTGCAGACTTTTTTTGGGGGTGCCAAAACCATGATATCATTTTGAGGCATATTGCGACTACCTTGGGCTTTTTTTTTTTTATGCGTACTAATACTGCATAGCGCACAGGCCTCTAGCATTTTGCCCCCACTGAAATGAACACATTTGAACACACATCTTGTGAGTCAGACTCCAAACACTATCTCTCACAAAGGTTGCTGCTTTAACATTATACCAAGTAAATAAATTCCCCTTTAGAGCTAAGTTAATAGCTTTGCAGATTTATTATCCTGTAAAGGATGCATAAACACCCTTGTGGTACTTCACAGACTGCAAAGTGGCTTATTGAAACACATGTCAGTGATGAAACAGAGCTCTTCCTATAGAACAGCAGGGAAGAAATGCAAGCCCTTGTTCACTAGTCAGTAAGTACATCTAGGTGCATAAAAATTTATATTGTAATTATTACACATACGTGCTGTCTCATGAAAACTTCTCGCTGGGCGAGTAATGAACGGCTGATTATAGGACAAAACAAGGTGGACAAGAAAAAAGCCACCTTTACTGCCTACTTGTGCACGCATGTGCACATTAAAGAAAATTAGATGGTCAGCATTAACAGAATATACTCTGTGACATATTGTTACAGAGTAGCACCCCTCAACATCTAGGAGTCAAGTGCTGATATATATGTAGTATATGTAGAGAAAACAACAAGGCTCATGATCAGTCATCATCGCCATGCATGCTCAGAGGTCAAGCAGCAAAAAGCTGCAACCCAAGAAGCAATAAGCTAGGAAGACAGCCGGGAACTTGATGATTATGCAAAGTGTTCAGAGTGATCATTCATTGTGCATTATATCGTGCAATGCATGACAGATGAACAGCAGCACTTCCAAGCAGCCGCGGACAACCAACGTACTCACTGTTGTTCCGACTGCTGATATCAGTGTTGAAGGTGTCCACAGGCAGAAATTTGGAACTGCTCAAAACGCACAACTTGCGAAAGCAATTCACGTGCACTTCTACAGCAGGTTGCATAATAGTTGTGGGAATGTTAAGGTACAGCCTTCATCAACTCGCAGACAAGGATGACCCCAAAGCGAAACTTGATGACAACATACACGGCTGGCTTTCTTATTGTGTCGAATCCACTAAAGCACATCCCACAGACTCTTGTTAGAGGAAACGCCTTAGACCATCAACACATTACCAAGAATATCAGTGCAAAATGCAGCCATACTCAGTTCCAAGTGCAGTTTGATATGTGATAAGCTGTGCAATTTTTTTTTTTTTTCATTGGGAACACAGACTGGCCTAATACTGGCCGTCTAGTCTAGGGCATTTTAGCCTTACTTTTACATTGTCTATTACGCAGCGTTCCAATTTGCTGGTTCCCACCGTTACCATGGATAAATTTCGGCTGGGTGTTTCAGTTGCAGCAGATTGCGTATCGACACAGGCTGCAAATGCAACAGGAAGAGTACGTTTCAACGGCAGTGGCTAATTCATCCAGTATGGCTGTGCACACACAAGAGCTCAACGATAAATTATCATCAGACCTGTGCATACAACTGCATGCACTGCAAAGGATCTCACAGTTTTTGAAGGTGCCAGATGTGGCCCCAATGAACATTCCACAACATGAAAAGCTAAAGCAAGATACACTACCAACGCTGCTGGAAATGAACGCACAAAAGAAGCCTCTCAATGAAATTATGCATCGATGCACAGCTTCTGTTACAGATGGAACCACTATGGAGCTGTTTTGCCCAACATTACAAATGAGTCATTATGACCAAGTCAAGGTGATGCATATATTTCATAGGTAGTCATGGCAATGTCATTCTCTGGGATAGCAATTATAATATAGAATTTGGAGGTGAACAATGTTAATTATCTTCTTCGTGGATGGTAGTGAAGGCATTATGCTGCGAGGAATCTGGCGAACACTGCTCAAACGTGGTCTCAGAATCGCCTGAGTGCTGTAGGTCACTGGTCTCTGGGTGGCCTGGTCAAGGATTATGGCTGCATTTGCTGACGGTCTTGGAGCACTTAGGCCATGTGCAGGCAAGCATACAGTATAATTATACATTATGTGGCCAGCACCTTGCTAGTTGCATACAATGCACTTAGTGGAGGAAAATTTAAACAACTGCACGACAAGGCAAACCTTGAGTTCTGTTCAATCAACATAATGGGCAATGTCCATCGGTCTTGCAATGACAACAAGGGAAAATGGATTTGTTTTAATTTTATGCTCACTATGAACACAGTAGCTGCGAGTGAAGTGTTCACCTGGCTTACAGGCCAGAAGAAATGCAAGTGGGGCTAGATCATTGCAAGGCAATTTTGCAAACGTGTATAGTTAATTAAAAAAAAAATGGTTGTAGGCCTAGACCATACATCACACTTTTTTATACAAGTGATATAATTTTCACTAAGATTGGCTCTTAAGAAATGTAGATGTGGCTATTATAAAGGTCATTCTGGTATTGTGTGTAACCATTATTTTTGCAGAGTAATTATGACAGCAGCTTATTTTGGTGCCAAGCATTTATTGACACGATAATGATCCACACAATATTTTTTCCACACATCTATAAGCAAGGGCATGATCCCCCTTATCAATTTTTTAATATATTAGCTTCTTTCTCAGGTGAAAAGGTTTGCAATTCTTGCTTTGTTTCACAGGTGTCCATTTAACCAGATGTCAACATGAGCATGGGTCCAAAGGGCATGCTGCAATTTTCATATGAGGCCTGCATAAAAAGAAGAGAAAGAAACACAATGAACCTATAGAGCTGGAAAATAATAGCTAAAAAGTTCCCACCTGAATGTGTTAAGCATTAGTGGCTCCCTTACCTCAAGCCAACAGAAGACTTTAAAAAGGCAAACTGCTTTGGGCTGTGGTTACCACCACCCAAAGCAGTTTGCCCTTTTAAAGTCCAAGCTACGTGTATTCCTCCCTTGCTTTATACAAAAACATGTGTACTTGTTTTCTTTGCTGTAGATAGTACTGTTTTATTTCTGTAAATGGTAGTTGAAAAATGATATAAGTTGGCTGGTTGCGTACATTAATTTGTCAAACTTCACTGTAGACACTGCAAGGTGCAATATCAAAAAATTAAAATCCCATAAAGTACAGCTGTGATCAAGCTAATAATCATACAACTTTAAGCCAAATATTTTGTATAAGTTCACATGAAAGAGTACGAAAACAATGAGACCATCATTCTGCATTTGAAAAAGCCTGAAATAAGCAAAAGCATTAGTGCTATGAAATGAGCAACATTTAGGATTCTCGAGCTTGTACACATGCCACCTCCTGAAAGATTTACTCTGAGGATATCTTTCTGAAGTTGCATTTGTCAAATATTGGCACTGTGAAGAGCACCTGGTATTGTCTGCTGTATGGCCCCATGTAACAAAATATCAAGTGCTGTAAGCTAGTGGATTCATCCTTGCAGTCACAATTGTATTCGGGTTCATGAAGATCACGATGACAATTTGAATTCCCTATAGAGGCTAACTTAAGGGGGATTATGGCAGTTTTTTCCCCGTATTCTGATAGCGCTGTTTTCCAATGGCATTGGTAGTCCTGTAGCAAGCAGAGTGGTTCAATTCGCTCAGAAACTCGCCAATAATTTTCAACAAGCGAATGAATGATGTGTTCAAACAGGAACTGAAACAGCTAGATGCTTCCCGCAGCATATGCGATAACATCCCAGCCTCCCTGCCATCAGAAATACTGAGCTAGTGCCAAAAAAAAATCCAAAGCGGCGATGTCATCCGATGATATAATGAGTTATGCCAGCTTTTCTGAACTTGACAGCGACGAGTTGAGTGCTAAAGGTACTGCTGTTATGCTATTGACTGCGCGCCTGATCGGGTAGGCAGCATTGTAGGCAATGATGTCAAAGGCATGGGGTGGCCCACATGAAATCCGACAAAAATTTTTTAAATTCATTTTCAGGAAAACTAAACGACGTGCAAATGCCTGGCTTGGCATACATTATTACAGTACCGAGAAGAACATATATTAGAATTTTATTGAGTTCCGTGGATAACTCAAAATTGCTGGAGTCTGCTTTTAAAGATAAAAAAAGATTTTTCTGGAAGGACAGATATGTACGGGTTGCCATCCAGAACACTGAGATTGAACTAGCTAAGAAATGAAACTAGAGCCGAGTCTGTTGGAGTCTACTGTGCTGACAACAAGCACCTTTAAAATTATTTTGCTAGAGCAAGTTATGAATAGCGGCCAATCATAGCAAAATCGCCTATGACACCGTAGCAGTGCTCTTACACCCGATATTTACTATAAGGGCACAATAACCTGTTATATTTGTATTTACAATACTAAGGTGTGACTTCATGAACAAGTTGATCACAAGTGTTCAAAATTTGTCATGCATTTTAAATATCACTGCATTTTCACTAGTACTTCATTATCAATGTCCTACCTTTATGTGCATAGCTGTGCACACAGACCTTGAAACGATAAAAAGGATTGACAAATGTAGTTTATGGTGCATCTGTTGTATGACGTCCGAGGTGCTTTGCAATACTGCTTACTGCAGATGCATGTTTTTAAGGAAAAATAACTTATTGCTGTACTGATGGCATCTTCTACAAGGCAAGTGTTTAGAACACACATGGGTGCATCCACATGCCAATGACAAAATCCCCACATATGCAGCAGTAGCAGCAGCAGCAACAGTGTTCAATTACAGATTCTTCACCTGGCAGCCGTCACTTCTAAACTTAGATTAGACCGAACAGGATGTCATGTACCATATTTACTCGCATAATGAACGCACCTTTTTTTTCCCAAAAAAGAGAAGCAAAGTTGGGGGATGCATTTATTCGCGAGGTAAATTTTAAAGACATTTTTTTTTCAGGGGGGGGACTGAGCAAAACATTTTAACTTGCAAAAAAAAGACAGCATTGTAAGCTACGGTAATGATGTTATGGTGTCGGTACCACACCACTCGCACCTCTGCAACAGCCTTTATGGTGGCTGTGTTGTGTTACAATGCAATGGCTGTTTGCTTGTCTGTAACGTGTGCTTAGCCCACAGTGCTATGAAACCGGAAAAAAGGCAACGCTGTTGAACGGTCAACAGCGAAAAAACGAACAAGTGGCACGCATATAGTTTCTATGTCACCCCGCGTCCTGCCTGCAACAACGCCGTGGCACATGATGCATAAGCGAGTGATTCTTGCCACGCCAACTTGCGGCCAACGAAAAAAGCTCGCTACGTTGCCGATGCAATCTTAGAGATGCCTATTCCGAAATACCCATTCCAAGATGCCCATCCAATCAGCGTTCAGTAGCATTCGCAGGCAGCCGTAACGAAAGTCCCTTGATAATTTAAGGACTTTAGCCTAATGGGAGAATAGACGTTTCCCAACACTGCGCGTAAAATGGCTCACAATCATATTTCTCCCTCATATATGTACTGAGCCTCCCAACCGTACGTGTCTAGCATGATGTGTGAGATTGCATCGTGGCAATCTTGAAGACCATGCCATGACCATTCTGAGGCTTAGCTGTGCCAGCCTGTGCTGCACGCATGGCAGCACACTGCAGCGAGCGGTGTGAGGGAACTGTGACAGCACGGAGGAGGAATGCAGCAGTGCGAGTAAATGATGTTAGCACTGGTTGCATGCGGCTACGTGTGACAGTTTTATCGGAATGCGGGCGTATTGAATCGCCGCACTGAACGGCTCCCGAATACTGCAGCCATTCGCACGACTGCAGGCGGTTCAAAGTTATGCGTGCGTTTATTAAGTGGGAGGAAAAAAAGAGAAAGAAAGGGAAAAAAGGAAGGAAAGGAAAAGAAATCCTGAATTGAACTGTTAAATTTGGGTGTGCGTTTATTATGTGAGTGCATTCATTACTGCGAGTAAATACAATATACATATTGGCACCAATAATCACTTAATCTCAATCGTTCTGTAGGTAACTGTACAATTTATTTACAAGGTTCTGAAATATGTGAATCGCTACAGATCAAAGCAATTGAACCAATATAGTTTTCAACTGCCCATGCCCATGGTACATGCCAGAGGCAAGCAATGCCGCACACAACTGTTTTGATTGGCTAGCCCACTGATATCATGAGTAATCTTCCCACCTTAATTGTGCGCAACTTTTCTTCATAATAGTTGAATACTTTAGGACTTGTTTAAAAGGCACATATAGAATACACTGTCACAATTTACTACTACCCTTGGTAACTGCCGCTGGACAGTGAATGTCATGCGCCTATGTTATAACATTCTGCACGTTGATGTGTAAGGTCTTGTTTAAACCTTTGTACCATGCATGACCGTAGCTGCATTGCAGGCTGCAAACCTTGCAATTGGTGTCAAGCTGTGACATTGTGCGCTTCTGCAAAGCAAAATACAAGTGGCGTTGACACAGAATGCTGGCACAGTGGGGTCTTGCTATACAATCAACGCAACGGCTTACGCATATTGTTATGGGACAAAGTGACCTCCAGTGGGGCATGGGCTCAGGACAAGGCTAGCTAGGGAAGACGAGGAGGTTGAAGAGCGTAGCAGCAAGGTCAGGGGTGATGGCTGTCGTATAAAGAAGAGTTTTTGGTGCATTTTAGCGGTGTGCGAGTTGAGTCCGTTACATTCGCAGTCTACTGTTATAGTGCTACGAGTGTGCTATTGAACTCTGTGTGAACTAGCTCTCGTTTCCACTCAGCCTTGAGGGAATTCACACTTCTACCCATACCTAATCTCTTTTCTACTTTTCGTTGTGGACTTTTAAAAATAAGTTCAGCCTATATTCCAGTTTTCACAGTAGCTGCCTAATTGGGCACACTACCCCTCTAGACATCATATGTGATGCTACAGCCAAAGAGTGCTGAACATGCATTTTAAATACTTAACTGAAATAGTGCTGCTTCCTCAATGGTGGCTAGACTGCTGTGATTCTCTCCTAGGCAACGGTTTGCTTAATCACAAGGAAGAACCCAAAATTGACTGGATCTTCTTGAAGTATGGCCAATCAAGAATGCAGGAGGGTGTGCTCTGGCTTGTCCTCAAGTAATTCCTGCAAAGACAGAAGTAACATGCATATAACACACATGCACACTGCAAAAGAAAGGCAAAAGAAGACATGTACCCACTTTCATGTCAATTTGTGACTGAGTGTTACATGGTTACTGTTATTCCAGCAGTGACACACAAGCGTGCCAATACATCAGTGCCGAACCACAAAAGGGATGCGAGGTAGGTGAATAAGCACGTCACAAATGCCATAACCACCATCAGGAGTCCATCTGAAGTTCACCGCACAGATTTTTCAATTACACTTGTGTGCAACATCAGATGATTTAGACTGGTCTCAGAAGACTTCCTGATCTGCAGACGCTGAAAAGCGTTTGTCTCGATTCACACCCTCGTAGTTTTAACAGATCTTTCCTCTGTAAATTATAGAGCATTCCCAACTAGAATCCATCTTGCTGTTATACGCCATAATGTAAGTTCACTTATGTAAGGTCGTAATGTCACTGAATTACCAGAAGTTGAAACACTGATCTCATTTACACAGCATCCAGGCATTATGGACAGCTGTACTTCTCTATGTGTCACAAGCGGTTTTTAATTATTGCAACAAGTACAATTTTATAAAGATGTAACGAGATTTATGAAATTTCAGCAAAGCAGACAGCTGAGCCACTTGATAATTAATTGTCATGTGGGCAAAAGGTGGAAGGCTAGGGCACAGAAAGAGAACATGCAATACACTGCTAACCTTAATGTAATAGGTTTTCAGCCCAGAAATCATAACCAAGGAATGACAATTCTGAGAAAAAAAGTTCTAGCATCTGAGATGCTATCACCACAGTACAAAGGCAACAATGCTTCCCTTGTTCCGCTGATGGCAAAAACTGGCAGCAACAAATGTTAGCAAATTTCCAAATGCCAAACCACACTGCCACCACACTGTCACCAAGTCCTTCGGCAGACAGCCGGCGAAGTAAAACAGCCATTGGCTTTTGTAAACATTTGGCACATTTTTGTCCCCACAAAAAAGAGGCCCAGCTTCCTCAGATGCAGCATCTATCGTCATTGACTTCAGCTTTTAATCTTTCTTTAAATTCAACCAGAAATTATAAACTGAAATACACAATTTGATATAAAATATGGCTTAGTGGGTAGAGTCCTATTCTTAAGGAGTGTCATTAGTTTGTAACAAGTTTAAGTTAAGAGAAAGCTCACAGATTGCACAATTAGTAGTACAGATGCACCATCGCCGAGAGCAAAATGTGAAAATGTGAAGTAAATTTTAAAACACCACCAATTATAGTTAAAATGAAGACAGATGTCAAATGAGGCTTGTGCTTAGGCAAAAAGATGCACTTGCTTGGAGAAAAGAAAATGCAGGAGGAGGCGGGGGTTGCATGCCCAAACCTCGACAATTAGAAGGCATGGCCTAGTGGAGCCGGGACAATTCTAACCAAGTGCGGTTCGTCAATGTGCACGAGGCTGTTGTGGCCAGGCCATGAGGCTGCTGTGGCCAGGAGTCTATTCAATGGCCTGGTACATAGCAGCACTCTCAGCTGCTGTAGTGTGCTATAGCAACAAGCATGAATGGCAGACTCAACAACAAACATGGAGATGATGAAAACTAACCCAGTAAACAAAACAGTTCTTAAGCTTCATGCTAGAATGATTGGCAATAAGAGCTTATTTTAAGAGGTTCCGAGCAAGTAGGATATTGCTGGATCTGAGGAGGCCAGGCATGACAGAGACAGCTGTGAACATGAAATGTGTGCTTACCGGTACATAGCAGTGAGGTTCCTTATCTTGTTCTTAACCTCTGGAGCAGACCTCTGATACCCTTGCAGGCGAAGTGCATCACCGATTTCATGGTACACCCTGGCGTTCCGTTTCTGGCTTAAATCATCTAGCCGATCCCGCCACTGGTTGATGAGCGCGTTGGTTTCTTTTTCCGTCCACAGATTTCGCGCCTGCGTCGACACAAACGACGTGCTTCCATTGTTCATGGTGAAACCCATGGGGGGCGTAACCAATAAAGCGAAATTATGTGGTTTCCCAAAGGCACACAAACTGTTCACTCATATGGAAGTGACGAGACTACTTGTTGATGGTGATGCGTGCATACACACACGTATTTTTATTATGCTTAGAAGCCACATCAAACATGTTGGAAACATAAAAAAAATCAGCCGAGCTTTGCTTGATGAGTGTTCACAGACTCTGAACCAGGGCTGCGTAGAGATACCCAGAAAAGTATTCCAGGATATAGATATCAAAATGCATATGCTGGAAGTCTAATACACAGATACAGAGTTACATTTGTCTTTAATGTAACAGTATATTTTGGGAAATGTGGTTTCTACATCTGTGACCAGCATAGAATAGTCCTGTAGTGCCTCAGTAATTAGATAGATGGATGGATACAACTTTATTAATCCTCTGGTAAGGCTTAAAGGGACCCTGAAAGGTTTTGGTGATTTGGTACAAATGCGTTGCACCGATAGCCCCAGTCCTTCTGATCATTAGGATAACAATATCAGCGCACTGCGTTAAGCGTCCTAATTTACTACAAAGTTTTAAATACCCACATCGTGAGAGATCGATGCGACTCGACTCAAGGCGTTTTCAACCACCCCTTCCACGGGACATGCGATGGGTGCCATGAATTGCAAGCCATGCGACGTGACGAGCACCGAAGGGCCAGCCAACGGCATCGTCGTGGCATCTGGCGGCGTACACACAAGTTGCCGGCGCACTATTACACAGGCTAGCACTGCCGAGGCCAGCGACCTCAGTAAAGACATCGCGGCGCTATGTCGCTACGGAGGGCTCAGCACAGCGGCTGACACGGGAGGCGCAGTCGTCGCTAGCGCGCACTCCGCAGCTGATGAAGTTGAGGAGGAAAAGCAGTGGTAAGGAGGGAGGCGACAGAAATAAGCCCATAGCTGCCTTAGCGCAAGGTGCATCACTTTATTTGTGGCGTGAATGATTTCACAACTGTGTTGCCTAATCAATGACACAATGTCAAAAAAAAAAAAAAAAATACGTTTCAGGGACCCTTTAAAGCAACCTCGGCTTAGGTCTCCCACGGGGGAATGTCAAGGCCCTGTCTCAACGCCGCCTCACGAGCTTCATCAACTAGCCTCAGTGCCTCGATCCTATATAGGTAGATCCTGCACGAAGCCACATGAAGTTGAGCCCCACTGTGAGAGAACCTGTACCAGGGGACAGTTTCTGTCCCTTATAATCTTTATGTCAATACAGGCACACTATGACTAAAGTTCACTCTCTGCCACAACCTTCTTGCGCTGCTTGGTTACCACCTCGCTTCCTTGGAAGTTGGCATAATTACTTGTTTGCACCAGTGAAGGTGCAAATGATCGTTTTGGTAAGATTTTCCACGTAGATTTGTTGTTACAGATGGAATACCGTGAAAGAGGTAGAGTTTGCCAGGTGCTAAATATTTATTGCATCTTTATTTTCACTGCGAGTATTTTTCGCTTGCCCAGAACAGATTCTTGCATGCGTCATCATGCTAGTACCCTTGAAAACCTTGATGCCCGTTGCAGGGACAGCTTTCATCAACTTAAGTGCTTCTCTACATTTTATGCCCATTGCAGGGACATCTTGTTGTTTTATGGCTGACTGGCCTCTCCTAAATTTGTGGAGGCTAGAGCAAATATTGTGCACAAGCGTTTATCATTTCCCTTTGTTTCCAGGATGAATTGACTGTAGCTGGCAGCCTACAGTGCTGCAATTGAAGTTGAAATGTCCATTATAAGTAAGACTGGTAAATGAAATTCAAGAACACTAATGTTCCCTACAGTGAACTCTTGCTAATTCAAACTTAAATTCAAACTTAAGGGGACACCTGAATTTTGTTTGTGTTATCAGACACAAGCATAAGCATGACAGAAAAAACAGAGATGGCCCGTTGTTCAGTGTGTTCTTGCCATATCAGCATTTTTTCTACCTGTGGTACTGAACGCTTTGACAAGCACTGGCCAGAAACAGGCTTTATCTCCACCTGTTTTAAGGATATAGTATGCAAGAAAATTTTCTGCTAGAAAGGAACAAAATTAGCCAACATATCTGGTATGCAAAAATGATAAATTAACAGAATTAATTGAATAGTGCAGTTTTGAATTTATCAGCTTTCAAATACACCGAAAACCTGGCAGCCCAACCAAAACATGAAATTTGTTTTATTTAACCAAAAGTTCAAATTGAGAGCCTGCTGTATGTAACGAATTATCTTTGGAAGTGTGTCTGCCACAAAAGAGGTTCGCTTATTGGGAGACACAGGGTGGCCAACCGTGCGAGTGTATAGACCCTTTTCATAAACTGCAAGCTAGCTTTCCAGACGTGGAGTGAATTAGGTCTCTTATACACAACAGTCTGTTTTGTCAATGTCTGTTAAAAAGGAGGTTCAAATGCGTAATTCGAGCTCATCCTCTTGTCCCTGTGCACGTATGTGCAAAAGTAGATAATGGCACGAAACTGTGTTCATGTGAAAGTATTTAGATGAATTCCATTTAAATGTACTAATTTCGTGTAATGACAATACTAGGGGTGTGCGAATGTTCGAAATTTCAAATAATTTTCAAATAGCATTTGCTATTCAACTCGATTTGCACTTAACTTTGACCGCTCGATTTATTTGAAGTTGAAAGGGAAAAATTATGCTGTCTCATGACAAGTAGGCCCGTTCCCGCATGTAGTGCGCTTCACCGCATAACACCCGTGTGCGCGGCGAAGCTAACGCTTGTGTACTGCGGCTAAGGTAACGCTTGTGCACAGTGGCGAAGGTGAGACCCGTGTACTGCAGTGAAATTAACACTCACATACCACGATAAGCTAACACCCGTGTACTGTGGCAAAGTTAATACTCGCGCAGTGCAGCTAGCTACCTCGGCTTTCTGATGCACAGTTCTCTGTTGGACTGTTCTTCAGGACCTTCCGAATGACACTGTCATGCAATAAATTTTTTTGCCCATGCTTAACAGTGCACTTCTTCATAATTAGATATGGTATTATTCAAAATATTTCGGAAATTACTTGAAAAATATTCAATTTGATTCGCACATCAACATAAACACTCCAATTCACTTCGCACTCAAAATTTTGCTATTCACACAGCTATAGACAATATGCAAGTTGGTCTTTTCACTATCAAGCTAACACTCTTAACGTTGGTTAACGTGTGCCTCATAACTGCTATTCAGAAGTCCTGTTGCCATACCAAAGCTCTTAGTCTATAAGAATAGGCACTTCATTCAAGGATGGGAGGTTGCTAAAGGCACGTGGTTAACTCAACAACTCTGCACCAACAATGCACAGGTGAGCTTGTAACAGCAATGAATACTGCATGCTGTACTCAACATGTGAGAGCATGTTGCACTTCTCAATGGCATGCATCTCATGGTCAAACACGCTAAACTAGCACCATCTTGATATGATTAGGGAAAATGTGCGTATTAGAGTCTGTGCAAAAGTTGCACAAATTATTGGTAGATCCAAGCACAAAGGAATTTTATGCTAAAAAGCGTGCAAAAATACTGTTCAGTGTGAACATTCGAGTGCATCATTGCATGCTGAAAAGCAACAATTTAAATATGAAATGCAAGATGCAGAGACAGCCAGGCCAGAAAACAGAGCGTAGAAATAGAGTGTAGAAACAGAGTGTAGAAACAAAGTGTAGAAACAAAGTGTAGAAACAAAGTGTAGACAGGGTGGATTGAAGCTCAATTATGCACTGGCAAATTGATATAATGTCTCGGACTGTAGTTGGATTTTGAAATGTTAAGCTTCCATCATGTCACTGTTGGCACTGCATCAAAAAGTTGGGACATCCTAGCTCTGTGCGAATAAATAAGACTCTTGCAGAGGTTGAACATGTGCACCCAACTTGTGTTTGCAACTTTTGAACACACATATGAAGGTGAAAAGATTTATGAACCCTGTTGGTAGAAGCTGCACAGCTGACCATGTCAGTTTTGCAGTCAAAATACCATGTCTCAAAAACGCCAGTCAGAGAGAGTGCAACATTAGTAAAATTTTGGGTGTCAGTCCGCCCAATGTTCAGACCTTGGAGTTTAAGTGCTGAACCAGTTGACGATGTCACTGCAGTGAACCACAAATGCAGGAGAATTGCACTGAGGGTTTGCAACAGCACACCATGATGTCAACACAGCCAAAGCTGTCAGTGTGGGAGTATTAGGGCTAGTAGCAAAACAAATCCTTTGTACGAGTGGATGGGCGCAGATGAAAGCTGAGACGTAGCTCCAAGTAGGACTGCAATGCAGGAGGATGTAAGGATCCTGACACTCCTCAGCCAATTTGCAAGGTGAGAGCCAGCTAGGCCAGGCAATGCGAACCTGGCCCACTTCTGCCACTTGCACTGCCCACACTCAAGCATGAAGAACATGAACAGGGATGACTGTCGCTATACACAAATGAGAAGGATGAAGTGCACTAGAATGCTCCGCAATGCTGGTCAGACAGAATGCAACATTAATAAACTTTCGGGTGTCAGTCCACCCAGTGGCCAGACCTCAGGGTTCAACTGCTAAACCAGTTGACGACGTCACTACTGAAGCCGAACGGAAACCTGAAATTGCTGTTATTTCCATTATTTCAGCTATAAACTGCAACACTTGCAATACGGGTGCGCAAATTTAAATGTGCAAAGAAAAATGTGGAATTGCAGCTTACAGCAATACCTGAGAGCCACAGAACAGCCACAGCATAAGCTAGACCTTGCTGCATGCTCTCTCAATCTTCCCTTTCATTCTTCCTCCACTGTCTGCTTTTTCTGGTTCCTTTTCTTCATTGCTGTCTTTTTCTTCCTCTTCGTGTTTGTCGTCTTCCATTTCTTCTTTGTTGTCTTAGACATCTAATTACTATTCTTTATTGTCATCTTCTTCTTTGTCATATTCGTTGTCTCCCACTTCCTCTTTGTCATCTCTCCTTGTTACTATTAGCACTCTTGGTCATCGTATTCTTCCTAGTCGTTCTCGCCCTCCTCTTCTTCCCTTACTTCTTCATCACTGTCTTCTTCCTCCTCCCTTTTCATCATCTTCATCGATGAAATCACAGCCAACAGCTGACGAAACATTATGTCCTGAAACATCACTTGTACCACCACAGCCTGTGGCTGAGAACTAAAGTATCCAACAAGGTGGTGAGAGTCAGGGGCATGTGGCACTACATAGCTACAGGGTGTACAGGCATGCAGTTTTTTTTAACACCAAAGTGTTTCATGCTGGGGTCCATCACGCACCCAAACGTCACTTCCGTAATGGATATGACAAAGTAAAACATACATGTAAAAACAAGCAGCAAATTTCCGATAATCCACTGGGAATCGAACTCACAGCTACTCACTCCGCGACGAAAGGCGGCCGGTGCTCTACTACTAGGCCATTGGCACTCGTGCTTAAGAGTTATGCAAACGTGCCTTATATTCCTTCTTCTCTCCCTTCGTTCGTTCTTCCTACGCACTCTCCCCTGGCTCAGTGCACGTGTATCGAGGTGCATTATGCCTGGAATGGTGCCACCATCCAGGAGAGGTGAAGCAAAGCTGCAAGACAAAGTGAAGCACTGCAGCTTCACCTCACCTTTCATGGATGGCGACACCATTCCAGGCGTGTTCGAAAGTGCGCCTTTGGAATGCGCCTGGAGTTTGTGTGCTTTATGCACGCGCGCGTATCCAGACGACCGCATCAAGGAAAGAGTGAGATGAGAAAGCAACAAGAAAACTGCTGCATTAGGCACCCAAGTACTGGCAACAAAGTTGATGGGTCAATGTGGTGCAAGTAAACATGATTCATGCCTTTGTGCACGGCATTTACTATTGGCTGTGTCCAGTTTATTATGCAAATTACTTTAGTTACCACAAGAGGCTGGTCATGGATTTTATGGAGGCGATGAGTAAATGGAGGTTCATCCACGTCAAACGGTCCCACACCAGCGAAACACCGATAGCAATGGGCAAGTTCACCTCGATGTACAATTAACATTCAACTGCTGATGCGAATATACATGTGATATCGATTCCTCTGACAGAGAGGATCAGCCAGATTTTTTTCTCATTGTAAGAGATACTAGTTACAGGCACCGGCAGTGGCAGAGAGTGCCATCGCCACCAAAATCGGCACTCTAATGAGGCCATAACAGGTTACACAACAAACTATATCTACGGTGTTGGTTCCCCATAACCCGGCACCTAGTGCGACAGCCTTTATGGTAGCAGAATTGTGCTCCAATGTGATGGTCTTTCACTTCTGTTTTGCACACGGCTTTCCACACTGTCATGAAACTGGAAAAGCGCCGACACTGTCAAACAGTCAACAGTGAAGACATGTCTGTTATGAATGAGCAGCAATATGGGACACAACCCAGTCAGCTGGATCAGCTCAGTATTCGCTGCTGATCCAGCCCACTAAGGCAAACAAAGTGCAAATGCCAATAAACAAGGCGTCATGAAATATATGAGACGTGGATGTCGTATGGCAGTAGCGGTCACCCCAACCTGCGTAAGTGCCGTCACTCAACTTCCTTAGTTATTTAAAACTGCAGTCAACTACTGAGCAAGCACTCAATCACCCACATACAAAAAGACTGCTGTGATTTTTACGAAAATGCACACACACTGCGCTGGGAAAGTGGTTATTGCCTGGAAAGGAAAAGCAGCTCTGCTTTATGCCTCCTGTAGGGAGCATGACTAAGTACCGCCTCACTAAATATGGCAATAGCATGAGAAGGAAGGGGAGATATTGATCGAATACTGCCTGCAACAAGTGCTGCTGAACATCAAAAGTGTTTCACAAACATGAGACATGAAAGCTTGGCCCTTGTACTCAGCATGCCAATTCTGGCAGCATGCTATGAAAAACAAAAAGAAACAATGCTTTATGGGTGTATCTACAGCAAGTGAGCACATCGCATGCTGGAGATGTCTGCATGCAACAGCCACAGAGAAATTCTGCGATTTCACATTTAAGGAAACATGATGCTGCCACTGTCTACAATACTGTCAATGCAATTGCGGACTGTGGCAGCCAATCATGCAGTTTTGAAGGCAAATGATCGATGTGCAAAGCATCACAAGCGACGGTGCACTTGCTTGGAATTCAGCGGTAGTAAACTCACACACCAAAAAAAAGTCAAATCTGTCAGGTGAGTTACTGGAGCGCACGGGGCCCTTTAACAAGCGACACAACTGATCATTTGCAGGCACACTATAGCTCAGGTTTTATATACTTAAGCAAAAGAAACCTGTAGAATGTACAAAAAGTGTTATGCACATGTGTGAATGTAACGCAGTCAAATCCAGTTGCAACAAACTTGGAAGTGCCATGAAAGGCGGTCATTATATCAGAAGTTCGTCAGATGTGCACTTCCCCTTCCATATGTGTGCGAATTAGTGGCCAAGTCGTTCTTTCTCCGCCCAGTTGACAAGGCACTGCCAAACCCGCCGATAAAAAGTCAAGCCCTTTCACTTTGTAAAGTGATGGCCACTATGTGCCTACACGTGGACTAAACTGCATTTGCAACAAACAAGTCATATCGGCCACTTCCAAGGGAGTGCTTAGTCGTTACCGAAATTCGCTACACGTCTCCACTTGCGGTAATGACTTTTTTACTATGTATACTGGCTTTTTGTACAGCATGCAGCGTCGCATTCACGGCGACTTGGACTTGATAAAGATCAACAGTAGCAATAACAACACTTGAGTGCCAGTGGGAACAAAATTGCGTACTTAACAGCCATCTTGCACATAGTTCAATATGCAGGAAGTTAGGCTCAGTAAAATTTTCTGTGTTCACTCACATCTGAAATGCATGTCTTTTTCCAATGAAATGAGGCCAAAAACTGACTGCGTGTAAGCACCAAGTACGAAAACAAAATGATGTTTGTGTTGGCAACAGTGTCTAGTGATCCGCTAAATGCGGGACTACACTCTGTGATCCACTATGCAGTACTGGAACATTGCCATCACAAAATGGTGGTGGACCACCTTTGGAAGGAGTTCACGCTGGTTTGTTGTGTGCTTGCCTGTGGCCTGTGTATGTTGGATCTGTTCTGAACTAAGTAGATATGGTTATGCGCCACTTTTATTATCAAGCTAATGTCTAAAGGAACGTTCCTTGCACAATGAAAACAGCTGTGTTGCATTTGCACGCCCAAAGCCTGTGACGTGAGCAAGGCAAACAGAGGGTAAGCCTACAGCTGATGTCAACTGGGGAAGGTCTCTACGGGTGAAAACAAAAAGGTAACCGGGCCTTGAAGATAAGCTGGCAGTCTTTGTTAATTCCACAACATCAAAATTTTCAAGGTAACAACGCTTAGCTGAGATACGATCAAGACAAGCCACATGCGAATGTGTGCCAATCCCACGCTTTCAAGGCCCATTTAGATTTTTCTTTATTTCACTTCGTATGCGCCATATTATCACCATCGTGTTTGAAACGTTCATACTGAAAATAGGATGTCTTGAAAAATGTTCCTTATATCTGGATGCCATTTCAGTGCGTGGCATAGCAAAATCGTAAGTGCACTGAAATATGGTCATTATAACCACTACATGTTGGATCGTTACATGCGAATTCGACAGTATGAAAGTATATCAAATGAGGAAAAAGTTAGTGTCTCAGTGACGTCATTTGTTGAAAAAAAAAGTGGCGCCTTCCAGCTGTGTTGGAAACAAAACTGCTAATTCTCTGGTGCGTGTGAAGTCCAATAACATTGGGCTCACATGTTCACAAAACTGATCAGCACCACTTTCTATGTTCAAAAAGTACGCCAGGGCCCCTTTAAGAGTACCGCACGTGCACTTATATTTTGCTGTCACCTGCTTATGTGGGGCCATCCTGATGTGCTTGCCGCTTTGTGGAAATTAAAGCAGCTCGCCGTTGCCACTGGTGCCGAGTTGGCTCAGCAAGGTAATTGCTGCAATCACAGACGATCAGCAGCAGCACAGGCACCGGAAAACCAAGACACGCAAGTATGGCACAGCAAGCGTAGCACAGATGTAAGTGCACTGCATGTCTAATCGGTGACAATGCATCACACCACATTTGGTGCTGCACTGCTTGCCTTTGCCGCAGCAGCCATGTTGACCCAACACTATACCACTCACAACCGTGTGCAGGCAGCAGGAAGAGCACAATTATGGAGAACAATTCCATGTGCGACACATATGTGTACAGTACAGAAGTGCACTCAGTGTGACAGTGTGAGCATACAGTAAAACCTCGTTATAACAAACCCGGATATAACGAACTATCGGATATAACGAATCAATCGCAATTCCCCTTGAAATACCTATACATGAAATTGATATTGGTTATAACGAACTAATCGTTATAATGAAGTAATTACCACTCCCCCATCAACTTCGTTATAATGAGGTTTTACTGTAGTTGGTAACATGCTGCGTACTGCTAGCCAGGGGCAATCGGCACCACATAGCAGCAGGCGTCGCATTTCGTTTAAGTGGTACATTTTTTGCTCAGAAGAAGATGGCGGTACATGCGTGCACGCATGTGTCAGGGAAAGCCGATAAGAGCGCTATTGAGTGGTTGTGTGAGAGCATCAGAACTTTTTCCACACTATGGTGCAAATAAATAAAAAGGTTTTGTAACAGGTGTCAGAACTTTTTCTACACTATGGTAAAAAGAAAGAAGAAGCTTTGTCATAAGTCCCTACACATACCTCATTGTTGATAGTGGTGCTGCACATCAGAAGATGCAAATTTGTACTTGGCAGTTAGTGAGTACAGTCTACATTTGTTACAATGGATATGCATACAACAGACTTGCGGACATAACAGGCTATATTTCAACCTAAGTTTAGTTCATGCATTTTATCAATTCAATGAAGTTTGCTTTTAACAGACCATGCTACAACGGACTACCAGCTGCAGTGGACGAAGTTGGCAGCAGTTTTTTTTTTTCCAAACTGGGAATCTAAAACGTACCTTTGCTATGCCAACGCAGCCCAGCAACAGACTTGATGACCCCATCAGTATTTTGGCAGTCAAGCCGCAATGTTTTAAATTTGAGCTGGCAACACTAGTGGCCTTTGGCCAAGATGAACCTTCCACCAAGTCAGTCTCGGGGCATGAAACATGGAAGCACTTTAATAGTGTATTCCAGTGCTAGTAAGCTGTGCCATACCGCAAATTCTGAGATAGTGGCTTCCAAAAAAAGAAAGCAATTTTCAGTCAGCAACAAGTTAAGATTTTCGATGCAGTTGTGCGTGCTGAAAAGCAGGCAGACATTGCAAGAATGAGGAGCTGCCCAAGGAGACTGAGTTCAGTTCTGAGCAACAAGGCTATCATCAGCAAACATCGGAGAAAATTAATTCTACATGCTTGAGCCAAGTGTGAATAAAATGCATTTGCTTTTGTGTATTTTGCTTAGGGTGTTCATCACCCTGTGATTTTGCAATAACAGTCGTCAGCCACTGCAACTAAGTTTCGGAAGTTACATGTTCCAGTGCTCCAACCCTACATCCCGGCGAGTTCCGTTGATAACTTAGGATTAAGTTATCATTGCAAGAAGTGCATAGGTATGAAAATCTTAGAGATAATTCACATTTAACAGTAGCCTTGATGCACCTACCATAACGGCACCCGCTCATCGAAGTATTATGTGCACAGCAGTTTTAAATTACCACTGCTGGTGGTTGCTGCTGTTCATAACCATGCACTGCCTTGAAATACAAACTTAACAAGTATAGTTACAAAGCTATCCTGCCACACATCGTCGAGCAGAGTTCGAAATGATGGTTAAATGGCAACACCAATGAACCCCTCCCCCCTTCCACAAACTACGGAATTTGGATAAAATGGACACATTTTATCAAAGTATCAGGCTCCACTGAAACAAGCGTCGATTGCGCTATGATTTAGTGCGTAGCTTTGTGCCGTTCTGAGCAGGTACATTTTAATGAGGCTTCAATGAACCTCGAGATCACAATACAGTAGAACCTCGTTATAACGAACCCGGATATAACGAACTATTGGATATAACGAAGAAATCGCAATTCCCCTTGAAATTCCCATAGATGAAATGGATATTGACTATAACGAACTAATGGCTATAACGAAGTAATTACGGCTCCCCCTTCAACTTCGTTATAACGAGGTTTTACTGTAGTATGAACTCTTAAATAAAATTTGCAAACAACCAATTGCTCTGCTTTTCATAATTTGATGTCCATATGACAACAAATATTTAACTGTGCTTATGCCTAACATCCAGATATCAAAATTTCAATGCTGCTGTGAGGCCAAGAAAAGCTGAAAGCTAAAGGCTACTATGAGTGCTAGATTCCAAATGCCCTCCTTGTGAGGGCAGTTACACTCATAATGATGACTGAACTTGCAGACAAGCATTCTCATTGTAAACACTATGCAACTGTCTTCTTGCAGCCACTTTGATATATATATGTGTGATGGGAAGCATATTACTATTAGAATTATACATGTCTAACAAAGTCAGGCAGTCTTACATGCAGCAATGTTGATTGGTTTCTGTGGGTTTTACGTCCCAAAACCACAATACGATTATGACAGACGTCCATAGTGGAGGGGTCCAGAAATTTCGACCACCTGGGGTTCTTTAACGTGTGTTGGCATCACACAGCACACAGGCTTCAACATTTGGGGGCTTATGCTCAGCAATGTAACACCATAGCCATTAAGCTACCACCACAGGCAATCCAAACTAGAAGAGAAGCTCAGGGGAAGATGGAAGCTTGAATCACCCAGAGACATTCCCTGTTCTACTTCGTTTTTAACTATCTGTTCATCGACACAACAGGTTAGAAGTATGTGAGAATAAAATAAGCGTCATTAGGATTTCGATCAAAGGTCAATCAATGATCAATGATCGATCATTCGATCAAAGGGTGAGAGATGGATCCAGGAACAGTCTCAGCTTCAACAGCGCTGCCTGGTTGAGGAGAAAGATGGACATACCGTAGGCAATGGAAGTCTCCCTTGTGATAGTTGGCGACCAACAGGCTGTCTTGGGTATGGAACGGCATCAGCAGCAGCTTGCGCTTGTGTGACCAGGTCACGCAGGGAACCCAGTCCGTCAGCTCCCCCCTTGCGAGTACTCGCAGGAAACTCCCATGACTCGGACACAGTGTCAGATGGCTCCAGCTTGACAATCACTAGGCCTAAGACAGAGTGAGTCCACAGAACCAATCAGTTCAATACACGTCGATAAGTGTGCTTACATTATCGGCACAGGGCAAGAACGTACAGCGACGGGGTACCAGAGGTTAGGAAAACAAAGTTTATGGAACCTCCTGTAATTGCAAATGTGAGGTAACAAACAAAAACAGAAAGGGGTGAACTCTAAAAAGCAGTTGCTTCCTCTGGGCTATATTTTTGTCACATCACAGAACAGCAATCTTCACTGATCTTGTGTTTCTATGGGTTTTTTTTTTTACCGCTACACCCCTGCTACATCCAAATCATGAATGGTGTGCCCGTTATCAGCGTTGTTGACAGAAAAATAGAAAGTGCATAGTTTTCCAGAAAGGAAGCGCAAGCCACCCAAATGACAGTCATTGTTGTGCGGCAGCAGGGCGCCTTAACGAGTGCAACTGCCTTTAGAGCATTGCAGATATAAAGGGACGGAAGTGTGGAAAAATGCATAAATGGTGACAAGGGAAGATCAGATATGAGTTATATAATCTGTACTAGAGAAATAGTTAAACATACAAAGCATCATTCACAAAACAAGTTAACAAGCACACAGATGAATACTTCAAAAAAAAAGAAAGATATGAGCTACAGCATAAGTGGCGTAAAAATTCCAGCGGGCAAAGACACGAGCACAAGAACAAGGAACGCACAGGACTGAGGCTGGCGTCCTGTGCTCACGTCTTTGCCCGCTGGAATTTTTACACCATGAATCTGTACCAACATGCCCAGCAAGCTACCCTACTAGCATAAGTGGCATGTCAATGTTTTTACTGATTTTGCCTTTACAGTGGATGCAAAGGAACAGCAACAACAAACCTGAAATCATCGGTAAAATTTTGGAGACGCAAGAAAGAAGTGCAACAATATGACCCCAAGAGAAAAAGCAAATTATTCACAACTGTAACTTGCTCAGCATTTTCAATAAGTACAGCAAAAAGAGCATTTAGCAATATTCGGTCAACATTGCTACAGAGGATAGCAGCTGCAGCAAATCGTTGGTCTGTGCTAAATTTTCCACAGAGATGGACTACAGGCATAGACGTGCAAAGGGTCCCACGTGAGAGGAGGCCAATGCTCATAAGGGCAGACTCCCCCCCCCCCAATAAGGTTCCTTATAAGATTACCTCTGCATTGTGCAATCCATGCAATGCTAACGGCCCTTGGAATCATTAAATTTAAGAAGTCACAGTTATAGCTGTGCAGTAGACATTTTCATCGGAAAATGGGACATATGAAAGATGTTCTATAATTTAGACAAAGTGGAAAGCTTAAACACATCCCGAATGCCACAGAGAACGGTTCTTCGGAGAGCGGTATTCTGAGATAGGCTGGTTGCTATTGGGTTAGTCGTACCCCATGGGCACAATTCAACCCGAGCCCCAGGAGGCTGCAAGTGGCATAAAGCTGTTTTTCTACTGTTTAAATGTCATCAGAAACTCTGCACCCTTCTCTAGTAGTCAGAAGGGGGGGGCGGGGGGTCACAGCCCCCCTCGGAAAAACTGATGTTAAATGAATCTGTGGCGAATTGCACTATTCTCTTTAACATGTTGTCATTAGAATAGCATCTCAAGGTCAACATGCCATGTTTATGTGTAACTGCACAGAAAGGCAAGTCGGAATAGACAGCAAAACAAGGAACATAGCAACAAAATAATTACAAAATGCACAAATGATCAGCCATAAACACAACTGAATACACAAGAAGGACAGCACAGAAAAATAAAAATTGGCCACAGCACATTCAGTTGCTCAGGCAAGTATATTAACTAGAGATATTTCACAAGTCATCTGCAATTCACACAGCCCCACAAGATATTTCAGCTTCACAATGAGAAAATGACTAATTTTCTGTGCGCTGCAAGGTGTGGAGGTGCTAGCTTTCAAGAGCAATTTCTTTCTTCAAGATTCCACACTGTAAAAAAGGGAGAGAGAAGTATAAGGTTAGTGCCTGGTTTAAAGTCAATGTCTTTCAAATCTTTCTTTCCCAGCTCTCATATTATACAGCGAGTTCTCCAGCATTTCATTCTTAACTCGCAACAGTGTCAGAACAGGAAGTTAACACTGACACAAGATGTTGTCATTACATCAAATCGTCATTACATCAAATCAGCAACAGTGACAAGGTGTCCCTCACACACCCACACATGCACAGAACTGGCTCGACTAGGCAAACACGGAGAAAAAAGCACCTAAATGCCATTCGCAATCGAACAGGCAACAGCAAGCACCCAACTACTCAACTTCCGCCGCCATAAATGCCGCGTTCCGTTTCTCAAATCATGTTTAAGACAAACAGTATCTGACAACCATCAACATAGCTAGCATAGTCATCAAGGCCGCCAGGCGCCACGACTTTTTAAAGTTAAGCCGCAACACCTCAAGTTAACGCCGAGCGTTGTCGGTGCTAGAAGGTTACAGTGCTAAATACCCGCGAAAGCATGTTGGTATAGATTACACAAGGGCAATTTCTAAAAAGAACAACTCCTACGTGCATCGAATCTATCGACCACGAGCAGGTTACGCAAAAGAGGCCAATTGCTGTCGAGAAATTCGATCCCGATCGCGCACTATCGCGACAGAAAGGACTCGAGTGACACCAGTCGAAACATGGGCACGCTGCTTTAAAAGCAGCTTTCCAGGTTTGCACTCGTTCGTACGACGGCGCAGTGCTTCGTTCTTGAGTAAGCTGAATGCACAAATTCATTCCTCCAAGGGTATGCAATCCAGAGCAAGCTTCCCTTGCCGCCAGTACCAGTGCCTCCGGATGAACTGCCAGCGCTACCAGAACTCACAAGTTGAAGGCGAAACAGCGAATTTTTTTTTATCAGTATTCATGCAGCAAGATCAACGTATGCAGATAGCGCGTATCACAAGCACACGGTCACCGGCTGACAAAGTTCCGAGATATAGGCGAAAACAAAACCACCAGCTACGCACATGCTGTTATCGCACCCCACATCAGATACGCCTAGGGGCTGTGGCGCCCCCGATAAGGCGATGAGTGCACTGGGTATCGCAGCCGGAATAATCTGGGGCGCAAACTTGACCATATGCCGCCCCATTTTTCGTAACGAAGCGGGCTTTTTTCAGCGGTGTCCTCTGCTGGGTGCACAACGTGGTTTCGGTCACTTCAGTCACGCAGTCCCCGTCTTTTTAGCTTCAGCGTAGGCACAAGCTTCAGCGCAGGCATTGGTGCACGGAATCGAAGAATGCCGCGAACTGTGAACACCAAATCAAGGAAACTAAAGCAAGGCCAGAGACGTAAAGCTTTCCTACAAGCTGCAGAATTCCCGCTGGGAACGACGCTGCAGGCAATGCTTTCGGTGTTATGGGCGACAATATTACTTGAGCTTAATTTCGACGTCCGAGATGATGTTCATGTTTATTGGCGCTCTTTTTGAAAAGTACTAGGGAGGAAGAGAAAAAAGCACTCTGCCCTGACCAAAGGCTCACAATATCGAAACTTGCACTTTATTTTGTAAAAGAGAACGATACGTACCCTTTTCATGGAATCCTACCTGACTTCAAAGCTGCTTTCAGCAGGAATACATGAGCTCAATGTAACATTGTTCGCCAAGCCGCAGGTGCCGATCTCAGAGGCTATGTAGTGTTGTTATGCAAGTTCATGTCAGCCAGCAATACGTCATGCCCGCAATGTTTCTGCACGAGGGCCCTCAAGGCAAGATACTAGCACACTTCAGGGACACCTTCCCTAAAGTGTACTAGTATCTTGGTGAAAGGGAAGGTGCTTTCACCTTCCCTTTCACCTGCAGGGAAGGTGAAAGCTGCAGGCTTTCCACACCTCCAATTTATGGACTATATTTCGTTCATAGTTAGCACAGGTCCGGGTTAATTGGAGTTATATGGGAGAGGCCTTTGCCCTGCAGTGGCCGTAAAAATTCGGATGATGATGATCCTGTTCAGGGCACCCTGGTGTGGCTCTGAAGCGGTTAATATAGGAGGATGAATGGGAGAAGCATCCCCTTTCAAATGGAGTGGCAGCTAGTGGCATCAAACTCGTTGGTCGTTTCCCTGCTTTCTAGTACGAGTCTGACAATCAGTCAGTTCTACCTTGCCCCTTTCACACAATACTAACTTGCTGCAAGACCTTTCTGTGGGTTCCTTTGTTTGCCACCACCATTTCTCGCAGCCTTCCCTTACTGGTCTCTCCCATAGATTCATCTATATTTTCAAAGCTCTTTGAAACCAAATAAATCGACAAACTTACTCCTTCCTTGATCATTGGGTGAATAACTTGACAGCCTATTACAATGTGTGCCACAGTTTCAGCGCCTTTCCCACATAATTAGCATTATCGCCTTAGAGAATCTCAATAGCTTCACATTCTCAGATGGCCTTATCTAGTCTGAAAGACCAGAGAAATTCCTCTCGCCTTGTCATAAAGCTTTATTTCACTCTTCGCTGTCCAATACACCTACACTGCCTGCCGCTTAATGCTGCTACCCAGTACAACATCTTTGACTTTGTATTTAACCGCCCCGCCACGGTGGTCTAGTGGCTATGGTACTCGGCTGCTGATCCGAGGGTCGCGGGATCGAATCCCGGCCGCGGCGGCTGCATTTCGATGGAGGCGAAATGTTGAGGCCCGTGTGCTGTGCGATGTCAGTGCATGTTAAAGAACCCCACGTGGTCGAAATTTCCGGAGACCTCCACTACGGCGTCTCTCATAATCATAACTGGTTTTGGGACGTTAAACCCCACAAAACAACAACTTTGTATTTAACCACCTTTTCTCTATGGCTGCCAACTACCTTGCAATTTCTTTCTCTTTTAATCCATTATGTGTCCATATTTTTTCTACACAAGTAGATAAATATTCCATCTGCCTACCTTCTTTCATCCATATTCTTCAGATGTCCTTCGAAGTGGATTTCGCCTTGGGCTTTGAGTGGAAGGCTCCTATTTCGTGTTACAGAATTCGGCAGCATCCAAATGCATTACATTTTGCGATAAAATAAGGAGTGCCAGTAACAATAATTGTGAATGCATTTAAGATATACAGAGTTTACAACACAGAAAAGTGGTCGTGGATGGATCTGCAGGGCAGCAATATACAATATGAACCTCATATGGCTCTGAAAATATCACTGCCTGCCATTGCAAGGAGTTAGGTAGAAATGACATTAAACCTTATAGTGTGACAAGGGTATTAAAAGCTTTATTAAAGGGAATTTGTTCCAATCGCTCTTGAATCCATCAGGTCTACAGAGTTGGATTCAAAAATTAGGCCTACGCACTGCATCGCCTTCGCGAAGTTCTGGAACTCCTGGTGCCATGGTGCCGATGTCACAAAGGACAGCCTTGGAACCGTCGAGTGTATTAGCAGTTCTTCATGCCTCGAAGGACCGTACGATTGTCTCTTCCATGACAACCTGACCAATCCTCACACACAAAGATGAAGCCATCCTGCTACGCTGGCTTTCAAGTTTGCCTTTCGTTCAGTTCTCTTCTGTCCGTTCTGTTCACCAGGTATGAATGCATGCCGCAAAGTCAAAGCCATTCCTGGCAAAACCTGACAACAACAGCAAAATGGTAAGTGTCGTGAGGTAATACAGGTTGCGCTTTCTTGGATTTGTTTGTGGATTATACAAGTTTTTCTGGCATGGCTTTGGTAGCTTTGGAATGATTTGCCAGCGGGTGTGAGGGGAGGGTAGTGCGTGTTCAGCAGCGCACAAAAACTAATCTCAGGTTGTGGAAGGGGGGAGCTTGCGCCGCTCGATTGGTATTTAAATGGTAGTTGCAGCAATGAGGATGCGTTTCTAAGTATGCTAGAGTGAGGCAGCATATGATAGTATTCGCTCTCTTTAAAAATCTGTAAGCATCTGGACACAAAATTCGGTGTACATGCAGTTGCATTCGAACCTGGGCCTTATTTAGCTTTATCCTTAAAGGGTCCCTGAAATGTATTTTTAGGGGCGAAGCTCCTTAAGCTGTGGGTCGGTTGTCACGCGTCGTATCGTGTAACCTACACCACTCACAATACCATGCAATGCCGGCAGGCTCGCGCTCGCCCTCGGCGCGTGCCTCCTGGCGCGCGAGCTCTCTCACTCTTCCATCTGCTGTCTTGTGTGAGAGAGAGAGAGCGAAAGGCACGCGTTGACTATGGAAACGCTCTTTCTTAGATGAACGCTCTACCAGTTCGCAAAGAAGGAGAACGCGCCCTCACCCGCGAGAGACAACGCTGGCGCAGGCAGCGTCTTCTAGCGAGTTTCTTGATTGAGAAATACCGACTGCTCATGCTGGAGAACCGTTCACCGGCCACCCATATATATATATATATATATATATATATATAGGCACCGGATCTTGACTTGCAATGAGGTGCCGGTGGGATATTTCACTTGTGCGTAGTTGAACCATAAGGATTCGTAGCGTGAGCGTTAACTAAATTAATCCGGAACTCGGCACGATCTACGATGAACCTCCCGAGCTTCGCCCACTCATCATCATTCACTCCGTGGATATGCTGTGAATTTTTTGTTTTTTCACATTGCGTCACTGATTAGGCAACACAATTGTGAAATCATTCACACCATAAATAAAGTGAAGCACCATGCGCTAAGGCAGCTATGGGCTTATTTCTGTCGCCTTCCTCCTTACCACTGCTGTTCCTCCTCCACTTGATCAGCTGCGGAGTGTGCGCCAGTGACGACTGTGCCTCCTGCGTCAGCCGCTCTGCCGAGCCCTCTGCAGCGACATAGCGCCGCGATATCTTTATTGAGGTCGCTGGCCTCTGCAGTGCTAGCCTCTGTAACAGAGTGCCGGCGACTCGTGTGTATGCCACCAGATGCCGCGACGATACTGTTGGCTGAAACGAAGACTATGAGAGCACATGGGTGGCGCAGTTCACGTCGAGCAGGAGCACGTTGTAAACTGAGCGGACGATGTTCACTCTCTGCCGGAAGTTATGTAATAATAGTAGTCGTAAACTGCGGTTGTGTACCACTGTTTTGCTATTGTTTTTAATACAAAACAAGTGCTACTAAGTTTCAACTGTTACAAACAACATATGTTCGCAGTTAGGTTGGGAAAATTATGTGCACGTCACACGTTAGGGGCCGATCAACAGCCTCCCCATCCATCGTTCGATGGCGGGGGCGTTTGAAAACGCCTTTTGGCGAGCTGCTGCAATCTTCTGCGATGCGAGTGTTCAAAACCTTATTGTAAATTACACACTTTACGCAGCGTGCTGAAATCTGTCCTGTAATGATCCCAATGACTAGCTCTACCGGATCAGCATGTTTGCACAAAATTGCCAAAACCGTTTCAGGGTACTAAAATAATAGTTATGGCGCTAAAACAACGGGACACAGAGAAGACAAAACACACACTGGGTCCCTTTAAAGGGATACTGAACAAAAATTGGGAAAACTAGCGGAAACACTCAAAACCCACTCGGAAGACGCCACTATTCCGATTAACAGAGTTCATTTTACGTATTTTCGAACAGTTGGCCGTATTTTTAGTGGATTATGAGAGCGCGGCGGCTGCACGCCAGTGTGCTTGTCGACGGCCGTGACGTCACATGCAACCGGCGCCCTCTCTCCTCCAGCCACTTCCCTCTCCACCTCTCCTCCCAAGAACCACTTGTGTCGCGAGCGGTCGCGAGTTCCTCGTCGCGAATTGGTCGATGCGTCAGTTTCCGGTGGGTGTCACGCAACTTCCTCTAGTTCACCGCGCGGCCGCTAGACGCGCGAATTTGCGAAAAATGCATTAAATTCAATATTTTCCGCTAGTCTCTCGCTTAAATGAAGGTTGTGGAAACAAATTTCCGTACCCAATCTTTCAATTGGATCATTTATCTCGACGGCGAAAGTTTTGTTCAGTATCCCTTTAAGCATACAAGTGGCTTGTTATTTTAGGAGCTTCACACCTTCCCTTTTCTGCTTCATTTACAGTATGCACAACTTTGCCAAGAGAAACCATTCTCCTCAAGAGGTGACAGCCGCTTTGTTCCTGATTTCACAATATGACAATGTCACCTAAAATACTCGTCAGAACATCTTGTCGTCCACAAAATCTGGTATGACCTTTCTCCTAATCCTTTTATTTCAGCCCTGTAAAAACAATGGCTGATTTCCAGGTCTTTGCAAACCATGACGGAGGCGTCAAGCTGTTGCTGACACTCAGTTAGAATGTACTACACATGGAAACATCTTACACTTTTTCATGTAGAGGAGTGTACAAATCTTGGGGCCTGAAACTGCTTCGAGCCACACATTGACATCCGCAAATGTGACAAGGTGGTCATCTTTTTTTTAATCTGCCTCATATGCCGTAGCCAATTCCTTGACTGTGTACCAAGTCGTTCAGTGACCTTTCTTGCTTTCAGAGCTCTCTTGTGTTTTATTCAACATTACGGAAATATGACGGACACCGAGGAAACAATGTCAGTGCAAAACCAGGGTGCAGGCGTGACCCTGGCAAGAGCACTTGGAGAAAAGCAGTTCTTAGGCCTGTGCAAGACATTGCTCGCTCCAAGCAGGATGACAGAAGATGGTCTGGCCACGCCTGGACAAAGCTATATTTGTGCCCAAGCCTCACAGTAATGGGTGGAGGAAAAAAAAAAAAGCCTTGCTGTTCACAGGAGACACTCATAAACACATGATCAAGAGGACTTTTATGTATTTACTAAGGCCTTTTATAAGAGACATGCCTCAGGGAGCACTTCCTGTCCCTTAGATGAGTGATCACTTATAAGCAGGGTGCTATGTTTTCATTTTCTGATCAACCCTTCTTTGTATGTGGGCACACTACAACTAAACTGACCACAAAAGAAGGCTACAGGATGTTGCAAAGGTTTTATTAATATGCCATTTACCTTCATGTTAGGAGATTTGTTTGGTGGACTGTGCGATACGAAACAGAATTTCTTTTTTCACCAAGACCTTGTGACATTAGTTGGTTATCATTTCCCTTGCTTCCTAAGTGAATTAACTGCAGTTAGTAGTAAAAAAATGCTCCATTTAGAGTCACGATATCTGTTACCAAGAATGACTATAGACCAAATTTAGCCATATTTTGCCCTTTGTAAGTAAATGTTCTCAGGAGCCCGACTGTTAAAAAAAGAGGTCCAACTAAATGGAGAGATAGGGCAGCCAACCAGGTGTTCAACTGCAGGAGGTTCAACTGCAGAAGCATATAGTGTTTTTGTTTTACTACCGTATGTGTCGGAGTACACATAGAGAGCAGAGCAAAGAAACAAAATGATTCTCAAGCAAGTTATTGCGGCACTAAATCAACTTCCTGAAACTCTTGCACTCAGCCAATTACATACAAGCACTCCGTGACGTCTCTTCCATCATAAGTACTGATGGCGAGCGCCACTATCTGCTGATGCCATTGACAGCAACGTAGATTCCTTCACATGTGTAAAATGAAATCGAATATTTTTATACCTGTGCTCTTAGCTCAATAAAGGCATGTCCAACTATTAGCCCATGTTCCCTGCACAAAGAGAGACATCAAAAGAGCTAGAGGACCTCTTTAACAGGTATTTACTGAATATTTTTCAATATTAAATCCACGACATCATTTGTAGGTACTATATGAATGAAATATTTGGCTGAGTAATGCAGTCAAACTCCACTACAACGAAATTCACAGGGATCATGAAAAATTTTGTTGTAGCGAGAATTTCATTGTCGCAGAAAAAGCGGTAAATAAAGAGAAAAAGATACGCACGACACTCTGGGAGCAGTTTATTTCTAAAATTTAAAAAATCACTTATTTTCATCTGTTTGCACTTTCGCACGAGCAACCGGAGAATGTGCTACTCACACTCTGTGGGGAGCTGCATGGCGACATTGTCGTCATGGGCACCAAGAAAACTACGTATGATGTCCAAGGAGTCCATGGTCTGTGATGCGGTCACTGGCGTCGGGACCATCAGAACACCATGCATGACTTCGTCGTCATCTTCATGACTGCATGACTTCGTCATGCATGATGCATTACTTCGTTGTCACTGCTTCGCTCTTTCAGGCGAAGCAGTGAATGCGATAGCAAGAAATTGTAAAGCTGAAGTGAGACTGGCAGCTAATTCTTTTGGATACGATCTCACCTCTACAGAACGCTATTGTAAGAGAATATGGCCGCTCTAAGGAGACCTTTCGCAGTCTCGTCGCGTTGGAATCGCAGCACATGGAAGGGTTTACAAGCGGCCTGCTGATGGCTACCGAGATAGCGTGCAATGGCAACCGCGTGAAGTCCACACTTGCTGCTCAAGTGAGACAACCCCCACTTCGCGTTTTTCCATGCTCGTTAAAGACGGGCGGGGCACTTCCTCTTCGCTTCTACGGCAGGCATCCTGATCAGGGAGACGTTATCGCCTGCACCCTCCAAGCGAAGGAGATGGGCCGGGCTCGTTTTAACCTCTGCTTCAGCGGTGTTTGTCAGCCCCACTCGCATGCTTTTACCCATGGGTAGAACGCATGATGCACGGAGGGTTGTTATCAATTTGGATTTTATACGGGACATGATGGCAATGGCAATGGCAAAAACCTGTTGGGCCTGTCCATATAATTGCTATCGCAATAAAATTAAGTGGACAAATGCACAGGACAACCGCTGTCACGTATGCTTTTTGTTCTTTTTCGAGCAATTTCTAACAATGAAAAATGTTGCTGTAATTTACATTGTCAGAGGTTATTAGAACTAATTAACGTGGTTCAATTCACGGCAGATCGAGGGACTTGTGTCCCGGGAAAATTTCGTTGAACCGGGAGAACAAAAAGTGGTTCGTTGTGGAGGGAGTTTTGATATACTATTGGAGCCTATGAGATGCGGGTGGGGAATCGAAAAACCTTCGTTGAAGGGGGAATTTCGCTGTAGCAGAGTTTGACTGTATAAACAGACCGTTAGAGTACCGGCACGTCACTTCAATGTGCAAAGATAATGGCAGCCGTGGGTTGCATTGGTGCTCTTCAATTTGAACCTCCTACACTGCAAAAACATAAACTGACACAACATTCACAAATCCCGTGAATGGATCTGACGTAACATAGTGCTGAACAGAAGGTGCCATATAGATAGTTACCATTAAATACAAAGCATTTCTTGGTGAACTTAAGTCACTTAGACCATATCTATCTATCTAGCCACCTACGTATGTCTCGGTGCTCTCCGGGTCGTCTCGTTCACCTGATATACCCCAGTATTTGGGAGGTAGGGCATAAATGTATGATGAACATGAATGACTAATATTTACGCCACTAACATATGTTTGTCGTTTACGTCCCAATTAACAATGCTGTAATTACGTGTAGCTTGTACCCATAGTGCTTGGTACATGGCATGCAGGTATGTGCCACAATTGTTTGAATTTTATGGAGCCTATATCACTCAAGGACCAACTAAATTTACACATGAAACAGTGTGGCTGTGGGAAATAGACATTAAATGTTGCGGCTGCTGCGATTTAACCCGCAACTTCGAGTGGTGTCTGAAGTTTTTTACACCTTACATGGTGGACTGCCTCAAGGATCAGCCCATATTTTTCTGTTCTCGGTTGCCATTGCAAATTTCGCTTATAGAGCCGTGCTCTCATAAAAATAATAGAACACTGCTTGTGCTCGCTTGCGATTGAAATGTAGACATTACCAGCACACAGGTACACATGCAACTTACCAAGCAGTACGAGGCGTCGAACACAGGTCCTCGAGGTGCCAAGCAAGCATGCTACCACTTCACTACAGTGGCTCCTCCCACATGGTATAGATAGTAAATAAACCTATTGCACCGGCAATCGTAATGACGGCGCCTGTGCTTCTAATGTGCGATAAGCACCACCACAGCAATACATATGTTTTGCTATCATTCGGTATTCTTCTGTGAAACTTTTCTCAGTCTCACAGGAATACTTCAGCAAATGATGCTTATGATAGCACATCAACGTAGCGTATGGCACATTTTTCTTCGACAAAACAGACATCTGTGCTTTGGACTAATGTGAGTGCCAATGTTGCATCATACCGTGAATGACCATTCAGTTGCCACGGTGCTGTCTACATTGCTCCTTGGCCTATGTTAGGCATGCTCATGAGATGGGTACTAATGCCCTTTGCACAAAGACCTTTATCTACTCGTCACAGTTGGCTCAATGCCAAACAATTCTTCATAGGCAATTTTCTGCCGACTGCTTTGCAGGGCACCGACTCACACAACGAGTGGGATCTGGAAAATTTCTTTTTTACTTGGATAACCCTGTTAGACCTAAGCAAGACTAATTTGTTGTTACAGAAGTTCAGCCTGTTAACCGTTTCACTGTCTGCCGTTTCTGGCTGTGAAGCACCTACAATGTGAGCCTGGTTTTGGGAACATTAGGGAACAAGTACGGTTGTTTATTTGATTATGATTACAACACAGATAACACAGTTAGGCGGCCCAAAACATGGCATTGCAAGGAGTTATGCTTTGGAGCGTCACAGCAAGCGAGCGAAAGTGGCAAAGGAGTCGCGTTTCAGTCTATTGGAGTGGGAAATGGATGGGCCTCTGAACTTGGCGCACCACAGCAGACATGCCAACAGAATGGGCTGCTAGTACAAGCAGCAGATGGTGGAACGACCCTTGTGCCTGTAATTGCAGATGAGCCACATAGTTACTCAGACCAAGAAAACAGCGCACACAGAGTGACCATCATCCCCAGAAAAGAAGTGTTAGCACTGTTGCTCCGTGTCCTTCAATGTACATATTAACACAGCAAACCTTAGTTTCTAGAAAGATCTGACAGATGGTGCAACAAGCCAGCCTTCTACTTTGGCACAAATTTTCGAATGCACAATGGAGAATGTACCAGTATCAGTGATATGACACTGGTACGTTCCAATGGTACCAATGCCGCTGTGTGTCGGTTCAACAGAAGTCTAGGAAGTCGCCTTTATGTAGTTTCATAAAGTAAAACAGTGTGGTGCGTGGGAGAATGTGAACAGCTAACAAAAAGAAAGGAAAAGCCATATAGGCTTTTAAGCCTGTCGCTGCAGCAGTGCAATCACAGAAAGAAGAAATTATGTATGGCAAAAGCTTCTGCTCGGACTGTGCCTTTGCTACTTCACAGGAACTCCCGATTACCTTGTCTTGATTTCGTAATCGTGGGAGCTCCGCGATATTTGAAGCAACACCAGCAATATCTATTTCTCACTGATCAGGATCGCTTGCAAGATACTAGCTGATACCGACATTGTTGGCATCCGTTTCCTAAGTGATCGCTTCTAAAATAGGAGAGAGCCTTCAGCATTTAGCACTGCTGTTTCTACATCTACTCATCATCACCACCATGAATCATGCTCATGCTTAGACCAACATCTACCCACGCTTGTCACCAAATCTGGCGCTGCTGCAATACACAAGTGGGGCAAAATATGGAACTATGCCGATTTTGGAGGTTGCGACTACGATGCGCTAGGCATAAAGATTTTCGTAGGAAACTCTACGACACTACGCTGTTTGCATGCATACTCTCCATGATAACTGTGGTTCGGGTAAGGAAGGGACACCACATTTTTTGAAGCCCATGTCAGGAGCACATCTAAGCATCCGTGGGGGGCAGGGGAAAGGGAGTGAAAGAATGGAAAGGAGAGAAAAGCTGTAGTGGAGGGCTTTGGAAATTTAAACAGCCCACAGTACACGGGCCTCTAGCATTTCCGCCTCCACCAGAAATGTGACCACCACAGTTGGGATAGGACCCTTGTTTTTCAGATAAGCAGCAGAGAACACACACCCTGGTGGCAAGCATTTATAGGTCCCCCTTGACCACAAACCACACCCCAAACGGGCATTTATTCCATGTCGGAAGGAGGAATGCTGTGCGATTTGAAAGATGCATTCGCGACAACCCCATGCACCTCGCCCACTTGACCAGCGTTAACGACGTGAACCTTCAATTCATCATCGTCGCCAAGTTAGGATGGACGCCCCCGAGATATTGGTTTGGTTTTATGAATGGGAACACATGTGCTAGGCGCAGTTTTGGTGCAGAATTGTGGAAAAACAGCAGCACGTAGCAGGGTTTGCCTTTTGGCACAGTTTGGTGCAATTGGTGCAGTTTGGCACAATTGACATTTTGCATCACTGCAGTATGTCGGTGACACTGGCAGGGTGAAACACGAGAACATACCGGCACGTCAGCAACATATAAAGCTCTGCTTAATATTTTCACGTTGTGTGCACTGTGGCAATTAAAGCATGTCAATGAACTGCCATGAGAAAGTCTTCGCAAATGCTTTAAAGGGACAGACAACCACCCAAAACTTGAATTGATATGACCCCACTGGTGGAAAGATTGTGTGTTGCATTGGCTCAAACGACGCCACTTTTCATCAATAAACACGGGTTTATGTTTTTATTTCTTCATGCAATGTCGCGAAAACTGACGTTTGGTAACTCAAGCGGCAAACATACGAACTAGAGTTAGAGTGCGGTCACGTGACCTTCTACAAATTTACGCAATATTTTATCTGTTTATTAGTATCGGACCGCATGAAATTTTTGATATTATAAGCTTTTCGTCACTTACAATGTGCAGATAACCCTTCGTTTGTAGCGCGCGTTGCTACTGCACGCTTCTGCCGTCACGTGCGAAAGCGTGGTTTCGGAACTAGCTGGCCTGGCTTGGCTCGGCTATGGCCAGAGTGGCAGCGCCGGAGCCCGGCCATTCATGACGTAGGCGCGGACATGCGAAAGAACGCCTTACAAATACAATATCGGCCTGGCAAACAATGCCAGCTCGTCGCACCGTCTTTTTATTTCAAAAAGTAGTTGAACAGGTCAAAGTGTGAGTAGTTAATCACAGCTACGCTCACTCCTGCGAAAGCGGAACGATGTCCGGAAGCGAGGCGGATTTTCGGCATCGCGATCACTTTTCAACGTTGCTAGAGTGCGCACTCTGCCTTTTTTAGAGGCGTCTCACATCGAAAAATTCCGCGTGCGAAATATCCACGCGCTTTTGGAAGTAACCGCTGCAGGTGAAAACAGTACAGAGGGCGAGCTTTCGATTGCGCCATAAAAAGAAGGGTCCTTAAAAATCGGTTGTCAGTCCCTTTAAAGGAGTACTAACAAAATTTCAGACATTTCAGTATTATGCTCTGAATAAATGCACTGATGTCAAGAAGCCTAAAAAAAAAAAAAAAAAGAGTATCGTGGTGCCTTGGAATTCGATCAATATATTTTTAATATAGCTACCTAAAAAACCCACTTTCAGTTAAGATTTTGAGGGGGGCAGTGTCATAAAGACATGCTAACACAGTCAGATCTAGGTCTAAATCATGTCTAGTCAGATCTAGGTCTAGAACAATGAAATGAAATCAAAATGTTTATTTGATATTTATTATTTGATATTATATAATACAATGGATAATTGCATATCCATGGGAGAGGCCTTTGCCCTGCAGTGGGCGTAGACAGGCTGATGATGATGATACAAATTACAAACAGTTGTAGGACCTGTAGCCAAAGGCTAGTTGAAGGTCTGATAAAAATAAATACCTAAGATGGCGTCCCAGCAACCCTGTTGGCCTCTGTCAGTTGCACATGGTACACGCAAAAAATGATGATTTCATTGTTATCCAGTGACTCCAACAGCGATTTCAACAATCTTTAGCGAATGCATTCACACATCATCGTACTGTCCACTGTGATGAGGCTGCCTTGCAGATGCTGGGCAACGAAAACTTTGAAGTCATATGAGAATACTTTATACGTGTTTCTTGACTCCAAAGCGTGGAGAGCATTAACAGTGCACGACAATACACCAAAAAATTTCACCTTTGCGCTTCCTTGAAATTGTGTCGGTACTTCTTCAAGTTCACATGGATGCATGCTTACGAAACACAATTTCCTTTCTGACCCACATATTTAAACAAAGATTTCACATTTGCCTCAATAAGTACTCCTAGCTTGGATTTAAAAGGTACAAGAAAAATGGAGCCGTGAAAAGCTCCTTTGATCAGCAGTTTGATGGGGCTACTGACCTCGCACTGAGCTCCCACTAACTGCAAATTCATGCTGATAAACCCTTCTGAGGAGGGCAAGTCCATGGAACGGCAGTACATATGAATTATGGCTTTGGAACTGTTCCTAAAGAAATTTATGGTGCGAGGTATACAAGAACACAGAACACATAAAACTGGATAGGCACCATCTATATTGTGTTTTATGTGCTCATTCGGGCTCAGTAAAGTTCTTTGAATATGTTTCACTATATACACAAATCATGATGTTGCTCTTAAAATTCTCATGCTCGCAATCTGTACCATAAGATGAAGCATCCGCAGCTGGTATTTCTTGAGAACCAACAGCAGGTGAACCTGACGTCCCAGCAACTTCCTCTGTAAATAAAGCACATGAATAAAGTTGTGTACCACGTGAACACTCCGTTGATGGGGAATGTTACTCTCAATTCAGTTAATGAACCCTCATCAACCAGAAACCTGCAACTCTAGACAGGTTTCTTATATAAGTACACACCAACCACAATAGTATATGCAAAATCCCACAAATTTAAAAATAACGAAATAATTGGTTAGGCTGTATCGGCAGCCCAACTGTAGAGCGGCACACGTGCATTGCGTGTGCTGCAGATGGAGTGCTGGCAGGAAGCAAATAATTTAGCCAGGTATGCAAGCACTTTTCACTCATGTATTAGAAAAGCAATATGGCTAACTTGTACTACGGCTGCAGAGCCCTTAAAGGCCTAATTTGCGATTATGCTCACTTCGAATATGTAGTACACTGGCCTATTCTCTAGAAAAAGTCTGCACACAATGGTGAAGAAGAAACACCACCATATTTTCTCCTGCTGGTGGTGATTCACCTATATGACGACGAGAACAATATGAAGACACTTCTGTAGTGATATGTCATGGCAAGAAGCTTGCCACACGCATAGTATGAAAAATCAAAATTGCGACAGTGTTCACCAAGAGAGTAGGCCTGACCCCAATGCTTACAGATGCAAAAAGTTCCTCTGAAAGCACAACACTACACACGAGCCATCAAGTGGTCTCCTTCCAGATCTGCCTCGGCATGAACCAAAGAAAGCAGCAGAGCTACACATGTCTGGGCTGCTTACACAGCAGAAGTGTTTTACCAGTTTTTTCAAGGAATATAGACAGCTTTGTAAGAGCAGACTTGAGCATATTGTCATGTGGTCATGACGATGAAGGACACAGCTGACTTGAAGGCGTAGGCAGTTGAACTGTTTATTGGACAAAGCTGTGCCTAGCAAAGCAAGCCATACTGCAAGGTGTTAGTGGCAAGAACGGCCGTCAGTCGACGATAAAACTGACCAGTGGCAAAATATGGCAGCTTTCTTGCATTCATTGCGGTGCGTTCTGGTATTATCACTGATGTTCTAGAAGGCAGCCAGACGTGCACGTCGGGCATGTGCACATCACAAGAAAGTGATAAAGGTAGAAAAAACCAAAACAACCGCGCATGTTAATGTATAACCTGCGTGCATGTGTGTTTGGGGATACTGTCGGGCACAACTCTGAGTGCCTCATAGCGGAAATCGCCTGACCAGATTCAGGAGTTCACAGAGGAACAGGGAGAAACTGCTATGTTGTGCTGCCATGCTGTAAGGAACAAACTTTGATTTCCAATGCAGATGCTTTCCCCCATGACCAGGGAAAGCTATTGTGAAGGCCTTCTGCCAAGCTGGCACCAAGCTATCATATTTATGTGCAAAACGTCTTACTCTCTTACTCTTTCTAATACCCAGTGCACTCTCAGCCATTGTACACTGGTAGGTTTATAGAGGTTCCTTGTCCTGTTCATTGTTGTTGAAGGCAGGGTGCCTAGCCAGGCATTTGTGCGTTTCATCTCGACTCTGTTGCTGGAAGTTGGACTCTTTTGATAAAAAAGAGCCCACGGGGTTCTAACTACACAAACATGTAATATTTATTAAATTTCAGGGTGGGATCCTCTAGTTCAGGGCCCCACTGGCGTCAGCCATCTGCCCGGCTTGCCTAATAAAGGCTAGCTGCATCACGGCGAGAACGTGATTTTGGGCTAGTTGGTTCATACTTGATGCGGACAACTTGGAGCGCTAAAAAGACGGTGACGAGAAAAAGACATACAGGACAGGTGCTCAACTAGGGACTGGCCGGTTGCAGGCTGTGTGTACGACAACCAAGCACAGCAGTGCCATCCACCTCATCAACCTCATTGCGGTTGATCACTTTAGAATGTTCTCATTCTCACGTGTTTCCTAGGCAATAATTCGTGCTGGTACACCTTAAATATTAGGAATTAACAGAAGACTGCAGTGTGAATGTGACTTTAGTTTCAGGTAATCCAGTGTAGTGACCCAGTAAAAACGGGAGAAGGAAGCAATAGACCAGTTAGGGCATTTCCATAGTTCACCAGGACAGGATCTCAGTGAGCAATAAGGAAATGAAAAAAATATACCAGACCACCTCACAACAGCATTTCTCTGCTAAGGCATGGTTACCAAATAGTGCTGGGAGTACTTACCATTCTGACAAGAGCTGGCAGGAACTGCCTGAGGGCATGGTGCATCTACAGGTTCAGTCTTGATGCTTAGTTGCTGAGACACTGTGTCACTGTTAGTAGCTGGAAGAAGTATTAAAGCAAGCACAAAAATGACAAACAAATCATGACCACAGTGAGATATGAATATAGATTCATCAGCTTGCACCGATGTAGTGAATGAGCACCACAAATTCAGGGGAAATCGCTCAGAAAGGAAAAAGTGAGTGCAGGATTTTTTTGTGACCACAGTCAATCAAGGGTATCTTTGCAGCGCTTCAAGTGCGGTGGAAGCATGACCCATTTGCTTACCCAGCAGGAATGTAAAGCTCTCAGTGGCAAAGAAGCACTGTGTACCATGCAAGCACAGTCAATGAACGCAACTGGTCCACACTCTGAAAGGTTGCACGCTAACAGGTTGCACACGAAGTGCCCGAGTAATTGAGGGGGAAGAGTAAAACTTTGTTAAAGGCAAACAGAAAAAAAAAAAAAAGATGTTACTGGAGCCTCTAATTCAGTGCCCCAATGGCTTGAGCAGCTCGTGGGCTTGGTCCAGGACAGCCAGCTGCCTTTCCTGTTCCTTGTATGCAAGCCATGCCTCCCACGGCCTTTGAAAGTCTTGTTTTGTGAAAGTGTGTGTTGGTCTATGAAGGTTTACTTGTGCATGTTAGCATACTAAGCGATGAAGTTGGCCTTCCGTCGCACCACAGGCAATTGTCTTGGTATATTTTGCCATGTGTTTGTAGTAGCTTGTGTAGATCAGGATAAGTGTTTGTTTGGAGTTGGTGCCAGTCGGTCGCCTGTCATATATTAAATTTTGGACGGGGTCAGCCTAACCCATGCTTTTCCTCTCTCTGTTGTTCTGAAATGTCTCTCACACTCTTTTGAAGGTCTGTATGCACCTGACCAGATGCTCAAATAATTTGTACTTGGGCTATTCTGTCTACTCTTGTATTTCCTACCATGCATTTGTATGCGGGGCATCCTGTAAGGCTGTGAAAAGTAGTGAGCTGGTGGTCGCCAAAGGTCCTAATCACCACACGGGCCCCACTCCAGCCAGGAAAAGGCAACACGCTGCCTGCGAGACGGTGAGGAAATCCGCGAAAGTCCCTCTGCAGTCAGTGTCCTTTTGCGCTAAGGCAGTTGCGGTTGCCTCAGCCGTTGCTGTACATGCGGTCTTCATTGAGATGGCTACTACCCTCTCCAGACGTAGTTACTGCGATATGTATGCCACATCTAGGGCAGCTTGCATCCGTATAACAGATGTCCAGCTTTCCTTCGCAAGCCTTTTGCAATGCTTGTGCTCATGTAGTTGTTCTTCCACCATGGTACTTAGGGCTCATATTCTTGGGGAGCGGTACCATTTCTACACGCTCCTGAATTTCTCTATTCATAAGTAGCGTATAGTCTAGAACATAAAGCAGATGCGGTGCATATCCTACTTTGTTTAGGATAATTCTCCCTTGCTTAGTTGATTTGTGGGGTTTAACGTCCCAAAACCAGCTCTGATTATGAGAGATGCCGTAGTGGAGGGCTCCGGGAATTTCGACCACCTGGGGTTCTTTAACGCGCACTGACATTGCACAGCACACGGGCCTCAACATTTCGCCTCCATCGAAATGCAGCCGCCGCGGCCGGGATTCGATCCCGCGACCCTCGGATCAGCAGTCGAGTACCATAGCCACTAGACCACCGTGGCAGGGCACGCTTGGCACGACAACCCTACGCATACACTGCCAGGGTTCAATGCCTCCAGGATCGGCCCACACATGCACACCCACCGACTGCACTGCCTCCAGGTTGGGCCCACCCTGACAGCGAGAGTCGACGACAAAGCTAGGTCCTAAGGTGCTTCGCCCCTAAAAGAATGTGGTTGGAGCTCTTAATCGAGTGCCTCACTGGCTTGGGCAGCTCATTGGGCTTGGTCCAGGAGAGCCAGCTGGCTTTCCTGTTCCTCGTCCGCAAGCCATGCCTCCCACGGCCTTTGGAAGTCTTGTTTTGTGAAAGTTTGTGTGTTTGCCTTTGATGGCTTAATTGTGCATGTTAGCATAATGTGCGACGAAGGTGGCTTTCCGCTACACCACAGACATTTGTCTGGGTATATTTTGCCACATATTTTGCGCAGCTTGTGTAGATTAGGATAAGTGTTTGTTTGGAGTTAGGCGCCAGTCGGTCGCCTGTCCTCTATTCAATTTTGGATGGCATCTACATAGCTCCTGCCTTTCCTCTCTGTTCTTCTAAAATGTCTCTCACACTCGTGTGATGGTCTGTATGCACCTGACCCGATGCTCGGGTATTTAGTACTCAGGCTATTTCGCCCATCCTTGTATTTCCTTCCATGCCTTTTTGTGCGGGGTACCATGTGAGGCTGTGAAAATCGGTGAGCTGGTGGTCGCCAATGGTCCTAATCACCAGAAGGGGCACCACCCCAGCCAGGAAAAGGCGACATGCCGCCTGCGAGTTGGTGAGGATGTCTGCGGACATCCCTCTGCAGTCAGCGTCCTTTAGCGCCAAGGCAATCTTGGTCGGCTCAGCCATTGCCGTGCATGCGGTTTTCACTTACACAGCTAATACCCTCTCCTGACATGTATCTACTGCGATATGTATGTCACATCCAGAGTAACTTGTGTCCGTATAACAAATGTCTGGCTTTCCTTCATAAGCCCTTTGCAATGGTTGTATTCGTGCCTTTCTTGTTCCACCAATGGTACTTAGGGTTTATATTCTAGGGCAGTATCGTACAGACTACAAAGTAGACATGGTGCATATACATACTAGCTTGTATAGGATAATTCTCCCTTGCTTACTTTTGCATAACCTTTCTCTGAGACATAACAGACGCTGCGAGTTCTTCAAAGGTGTGGCACACCCTTAACTTCCCCACCCGCTCAGTGCTTGTAGTTTGAAGAAGCCCAAGGGCTTGCCTAATAAAGGCCGGCTTCATTGCGGGTTGTGGTTGAGCAGCTTCGCACTGTTTCAAGGCACACATGGTGTTTGTGTATTATTCACGATGCCACTTGTGTCATACTCAGGTTATGTGACAGAACAATGAAACATGAACAGTCAGCCGCAGCAAGCATATGGGAAACATGGCATCAGAGAGTCTGAGGTGTTAGAATCCACTTGCTCGTATTTTTGCAAGTATGACAACTCCCTCTACTTAATTGTTCAATCCATCGGCAGCAGATCCTTTTGCCCATGTCAAATGTCCTAAACTGCAGAAGGACCTTGTGTGAAGTGAATAAAATATTGATCACTTTAGAATGTCCTTGTTCTCATGCATTGCCTGAGCTGGTACACCTTAAATATGAAGGATGAACAGAAGACTGCAGAGTGAATGTGACCTTAGTTTTGGATAATGCAATGTAGTGAATTGGTAAGAACAGGAAAAGGAAGCAATAAACTTGGCAGGGCTTTTATACAGTTCATCAGAACAGGATCCCTGTGAGCAACAGGGCAATGACAAAAATGCTAGATCGCGTCACAAACTGCGTCTCTCTGATAAGACATGGTCGCCAAAAGATGCTAGGGTGTACTTACCATCCTGAGAGGAGCTGGCAGGAATTATCGAAGGGCATGGTGCATCTACAGGTTCAGTCTTGATGTTTAGTTGCGGAGACGCCGCATCACTGTGAGTAGCTGGAAGAAATATTAAAGAAAGCCCGAAAATGACACATTATGACCACATGTGAGACATGAATACATATTCCTTAGATCGCACTCATGTAGTGTATGAGCATCACGAATTTAGAGCAAATCGCTGAGAAGCGTAAAACTAAGCACAGAATGATTTGTGATCACCATCACTTGAGGTTATATTCACAGCACTTCAAGTGCCACAGCAGTATGACCTGTTTGCTTACACGGTAGAAGTGCAAAGCTCTGGGTGCGAAGGAGCGCTGTGCACCATACGACCACAGTCAACGAATGCAGCTGGTCTACACTCGAAAAAGTTCACAGGTTGCACACGAAATGCTCGAGTAATTGACTGACACATGAATTATGAAAAATAAAATCAAATGAAACCGGTTGCTAAGTGACTGTTAAACTCTGCTTTGAACAAAAAGCACCATAGGAGAATGATGGACGCAGAATTCCACAAGTGGCAGTCCCTTGATTTGATTGATTTGTGGGGTTTAACGTCCCAAAACCAGCTCTGATTATGAGAGACGCCGCAGTGGGGGTCTCCGGAAATTTTGACCACCTGGAGTTCTTTAACGTGCACTGACATTGCACAGCACACGGGCCTCAACATTTCGCCTCCATCGAAATGCAGCTGCTGCAGCTGGGATTCGATCCCGCGACCCTCGGATCAGCAGCCGAGTACCATAGCCACTATACCACCGTGGCAGGGCAAGTGGCAGTTCCCTAACGCACAGCACTTGAAGGAAGGCTACCTTTTTTTTCATTGAAAGAGAAACAATGCGAACACAGGGGCAACAAAGAAGAAACAGACATCAGACCACAGGGCGCTGATCATTAATTGATATGTATATAAATACCTATGTAGCAGCACCTCGTCACAAGCAGTACACACTCGATAAAAAAAAAAAGACGCATAGAATTAGAGAAGAAAAGAATGGAAATGTCATCATCACATGATGCTGCATGTGAATGGCAAAGGCAAAGCTGGGTATGTTAGCAGAAGGGCATGTTAGCAGAACGGAATGCAATTTCTTTGTCAAAGGGGGCAACAGATGGTGAACTCACACATTTATCTTTTAGCAAAGCGATGTTATACGCCTCTCAATAATTTCTCGCGTCAACTGGCTATGGCTTCTTGCTAGAACATCCCCTTTATTAAAAAGGGGGCGACGACCGCAATGCTGACAATGAATGCCAAGGGCGTTTTACAGTACTGGTAACATTACATTCATGTTCATGCAGCCTGTCATTTAAACATTGGCCGGTCTGTCCTATGTAAAATTTGCCACATGACCAGGGTATACAGTATGCAACTCGCTCAACACAAGCCAAAAATGACAGAAGTGTTGCCTGCCACAAGAGAAGACGGCCTTGCGATGTTTGTTCACACGTTTTTACAAATTAGGCAGCTTATTAGGTGCCCTCTAGCAAACATTGACATTAATGCACTGGCCAATGCGCTTCAAGTTGTGAGATAATTTATAAATGTAGGGTATAACGGTGCATCTACGAAGCTTCTTTTGTCTACCGTTATCGACGTCCACTTGTTCATTGGACTTAGAAAAGTATGTTTATTTCACTGAAGCCAGCGCGTGGTAAGGATAACCAGCCCCTACCAGTCTAGTCCACCTGCGCATGAAAACTATCGCTCTTGCAGTGCACGCATGATTTTCTTGAGCGCGTTGTAAAATAAAAGAACGGGATGCTTTTTTTTAAAGAACCTGCGCGCTTCAAAACACCAACACACCGCACTGGAAACTCCCTTTCAAACGTAGATCTAGAAACATAATCGAATTGTCGTTTGGGAATTGTCATTTGGGCATTGAACTATGCCAATGCCAGAGTATATTCTGTGACTTACATTTCGCGCGGTCTCTCTTCCAGCGATGCACTGCTGACGCATCACGAGACAGCGTATAGTTGAATATGCTGGGCACATAGTCTGGGTGCTTTGCCAAGTTCGACGGGCAACCTGAGAAAATAAGTTACTCGCCTCGTTATCAAACTGCGACGCAAGCATAACGGTCTGACCTACCATTGACAAAGTGGGCCCCGCAAATCCTGGAGTACGCGCTCGGTTGCCACGGCGAGCCATCAGGGTTTACTCGCCTTACGGCTCGTATCCATGCTGCTCTCCTCTTAGGATAGTGCTTCTCAGACGGAAAGCGAAATAAACGTAAGCTCCGCGGGCCACTGAACCAATTTGTGCAACCATAGGCAACGCAATTTGCCGGCATTAAAAAGCGCGCTCACAGTACTCACTAGTACTTGCAATCATAGAGTTAATATATTAACTCTATGCTTGCGCTGGCTTGTTACCAGCCATAGTACAGTGCCTAGAAATATACTTTTCTAGGCACTATAGCCGTAGAGCTTCTATGGAACCAGCGAAGCTACTTCGCAGCAGTGATGCCAACCGAAGTCACCTCATAATGGCTAGATTTAGCCCCACGAAACCCTTACATTGTGCTATGGTTCTGCATCTTGTTGGTTACAACCAAGAACTGGCCAGTCTTCTTTTTTTTTTTTTTTTGCACTTTCAAGTAAACGCACATAAGAAAGTCCGCACCAGAACTACGGCTCCCTTTAGCAAGCACTGCAGTATCGGTCTACTCGGTTGACCTTGCCTTGCCAGGAAGCACTGACCTTGCCAGGAAGCACTGACCAAAGACAAAGTCTCTGGTTCAGAGGTCACACGGAGAAGCACGGCAATGTTTCGGCGAAATGCGCGAAGATGGGCGTAACCGCGTAATTAGTGCGAAAATTACTCAACAAACAAGCCCAGCTTACGGCTACCGCATTTGCACGGTAAAAAAACACGGCGAGCGCGAACTTGGCGCGTGTCTCCGTGCACTACAAGGCAAAATGGCTCTATTCCACAGCCAATGCCTCCTTTTTAATAAAGTAGGCATGACCACAGCTCAAGATCACACGCGCGTCCCTGCTTAACACTTGCGAAAAGTGGGTAGAATCCTAGTCTTGGCAGACCATTATATCTCGCGTAACACTGCTGTGGCCGACACCCATACTCCAGTAAGTGAAAAATAGAAAGCAGCAAAATCTGATATATTAGTTGAAAAATATTTCTCACTCTGCTGCCTCACGCATTATTTCCTGAGCACGACAGAGACTCCAGATCCCTGAACGACATAGAAAAGTTATATCAATCCTCGTCATAACGCACACTGATATAACTTCACTTATCGGTTATAGCAATCTATATAAACGAAGTTGTGTTGATGACGCTTCGCTTCAGTGTCATTTATATTCGTTTTACATAGAGTATCCCATGTTTTTGCGATGCAAAACCCCGTAAAATTAATTTTACCGTGAAGCTGGAAGCGCGAGATAGCGGGTGTCGGATATGACAATTAAACATTTGATTCGTGCGCATAAGCTGGAAGCTCGAAGGCATATTCAGAGAGACTTAAAAAAGCTTCTGCGGAAATTCCTTCATTCAGTATAAAAAAAGGAAAATAAAAATAGAGAACGCGCTTTGGCCAGGCGCTACTGCGATAAGCTGCTACACTGCAGTGAATACTGTAGAGGCTGTACTCCCGACAGCTAACTAATGCTTCTGAATATATATATATATATATATATATATATATATATATATATATATATATATATAAAGTCCAAAATTATGAAATTATGCTGTATATATATATATATATATATATATATATATACAGCATAATTTCATAATTTTGGACTTTTGCCTATTCATTTCGACTTTCCCGGTTTAGGACCTCCACCCTGTTTTGTAGTTTGTCACCGTCATTGCTAAACAGCACAATGTCGTCTGCAAACCATAAATTGCTGAGATATTCTCCGTCTATTCTAATTCCCTTTTATTCTAATTCTAGACGTTTGAACACTCCTTTCTTCAAGCCATGCAGCGGATAACATCGGGGAGATCGTACCTCCTTGTCTGACCCTTGTCTTGATCGGATTTTTTTTTGCTTTTTCATGTAGGAGTAGTGTAGCTGTGGGATCTTTGTAGATATGTTACTTATGGTATGCACGTACACGTCAGGTACGCCTTGTCGACGCAAAGCTTCTAGAACTGCTTGTACGTATTTCTATGGAATGAAATGCTTTTTTCGTAGTCTATAAAGGCCATGTAAAGAGGTTTGTTATATAGCCAGCGAACTTCTCAGTTATTAGATTGATAGCATGACTGTGGTCCATTGTTGAATAACCTTTCCTAAAACCAGCCTTTTCTCTTAAGCCAGTTGAAATCGAGTTTTCCTCTTATCCTAGCAGAAATTACTTTTTAAATTTATATTGCTGGGACTAGGTTAATTGAGGAGTAATTATTAAAATCCTCTATGTCACCTTTCTTGTGTATCAGGATTATATTAGCGTTTTTCCAGCTGAGCGGAACACTAGATGTCTTGATGTCAGGTTGCTAAACATTGCGCGCGCTTGGGTCGCGCGGTCCACACCTAACCTTCGAGAACGACTTTCCAAGGCAATATAAAGAGTCGACCACGCGCCGTCCATAGCAGTCCTAACAGTCGTAGTCGTATGTGAATCAGCGAGAAGCAAGAGAACGTGGATCGACGCTGCCCCGCGAGCCAGCCGACGAGCTTTGCCTGCAAGCGACACCCCGAGGGACTTGGTGAATAGGACTCTCTTGTGTTTTATTCTCTGTTGCAGTGTATGAGCTCGGTCGTTTGTTGTTGGCTCCGTGTAATGTCGTAACCCATCTGTGTTTTTATTGTGAAGAGCCGTGCTTGCGCACGTTTGTGTGTCTGCCTGCTTGATGAGAATACATTTGTTTCGTTTCATCACCCTTGGCTCTGACCCGGTCTTTGAACCACTGCTGGCGTTTTGCTAGCGTGCCGAAGGGGACCAAAACCTCATTGTCCAAGCTTTTAACGCAATAGCGTTAGAGAGCTCGTTCCGCAGAAATACCGTCGTCGGTGTCGGCGTCTCCACGCGTCTCGTGTGAGCGCAAAATCGTCCGTGAGCGAAAATTAACAGCTCCAAAAATGGACAACTATGTCCATCTAGCGTAAGACATATCAAGCAATGTCTCGACTACTATGGCCTTCGAGACGGCGAGCGCGTCCGCCATCTCGGAGGCCATGCTACTACAGCAGAGCCTATATGCGGTCTCGTCGGATGCTCTGCATCCACTTTTTTAGCATTTCATTCTCACGACACCGTTAAAGAAGTGAAGTACTGCAGTTGGCGTTTCAACGACCATAAGGCGATGCTTGTTGCGGTTGGCCGGAAGAGGTCTCCAGAAGAACAAATCGAACAGCTGCCAGATAGTTAACGCACGAAGGACGACAGAATGTGACCATTTACGAATAAAAGTGTCACGCCTACGCGCAGTTCATAATGCAGGACCATGTGACTACATCACTGTACAAAATTTTCATGAAGTTGATATAAAAGTGCTGTTAAATAGATCGAAAACCTCTACCATTACTATAGATACGTCGCGCGCGTGCGCGCGTGTGTGTGTCTGTGCGTGTAACAACACACATTAATAAGTATGCACTGAGTGGTTGAAGTGCACACTATAGGGGCCGGATTTTGCTATCGCGTTCAACTCTTAAAGGTGAAGCTTAAGGGTCCCCCAATTTTTGTGGGATCATTTCCGGGGGAATGATACGTCGGTCCTTGAGGTCTTTCCTGGCGATTGCGTCCCGTGCCTCACAGCTCGGGATCGGTGACATACGCCACGATTAACGATACTGCAATCACGTGTGGATCACACATAGTGCTCGACCCGTGTTCGTGTTAGCCGGGTATGCGCCACAGGTGTTTGAAATTTATACATCCCCATTCCGATGTTGAATCAAGTAAAATAGGCATTTAACCTATCATCAGACCACACTTAAGAACAACAAATACATACCGAGTGTTGTAGCCTGGAAATGTAATATACACCTAACACACACACACGAACGCGCTGTAACCTCCGAAGGCAAGCGGATGGCGGGTATCGAACCCAGGCCACTGAGGTGCCAAGGAAGCACGCTATACCGGAAGGATACGGCGGCTTCTCCCACGTGGTATATGTAGCAAACGTAATGCACCAGTACTGTGATCAACGTACTTGTGTAACGTCACTTGCGCTTCTTAGCAATGTAATAAAGGATACATGCGTTCTACTAGCACTCCTTCACTTTGCACACTTATCCTATTCGCAACGCTTCGCTGAATGCCACATGATCCCTCATAGGTAACTTCCTCGTTGACTGCCTCGCATGACGCCGATTCGCACAGTGCGTGGATCCGCAGGATTTTTAAAATTTGTTTTGCTTTTTACGTTTCCATTCCGCCGCCTTTCTGCACGTGCGAGAACGTCGCACCTTTTACGTACACCTCAACGGTGAAATGGCGTCTCCTTCTTCAGGTGAGTGTTCGTCAGTTTCTGGCTCTTCCGTGGACTCGCCAGAGAAACTTGTGACGAACTTCACCGGAGAATGAATGAATGATTATCACTAAATCACCTTTGTCCCCCTTGAAACGTGCACAAGCACCGTGGAAGATTCACAAACCAAAAACGCGCCAAACCGGATTACTTCGCACAGGGGTATGTAGATGTGCAGACGCTCCATCCCCGTAGCCTTGCCTTCATTGCCAAGAAAAGTTGTCCGTGAGTATGGCAGCTCATACTAACATTAGCTTATACTAACACTGTAGTAACCTAATTGTACTAACACCGGTAGTGATTTGACACCACTGGGTGTCTAGCGTCGAATATGCATTCGAACGAACGATCGTGCTGGTAATTTATTACGACACCTTGGATTACTAGTAAACGTTACGAGAGCTCTTGAGTAGTTGCTAATGAAGTCAAACATAGAAGCCTACAGACGTCTTCGTTATTTGTGGTGCGCTGTCGCTGTTCCGCCGCCGTAATAGGGAGCCAACAGGGCATCGAATTCTTCCATCGCCCGCAGAAGCTCCTGGCCTTCGGCTTTGCGTCGCGGAGGACACGAGCTGGAGCGGATGCGTTCCAGCGATTTTTGCTCTTTGGGCTTTAGGAACGAAGCGATCAGCTTCTCTTCCGAGATGACTCGTGCCGACCCAGCTGGCACGGGTCGAGTAATCTCCGATTCTGCAAAGCGCCCAGTCGATGCGATTCTGGAGCCTGGAGCGCTTGGTTTACTGGCCGAAAACGGGCCGGCAAATCCGCGCTGACCGCTTCCAGATTTCACATCCTTCTGGCCATGATTAGTATCGTAGCCGGCGGGAAATCCCAGTGGGGGTGCATAAGGTCTCTGTGGTACTTGAGACCCTAGATTTGGTTGCTGAGGATTAGGTCGATGCCCAGGTGGGTGTACACTGTTTTCCCCAAACATGTTTGTTGAATGTCGGCCAGCTAGCCCCACAGGACGCAAGGCAGGCGCCGCGGCTCCTGCGTCAGCTGACCAGGAAGATTGTCCTGGGCGATCCGGTTGAGGGCAGCCAGGTTGCAATGTGCCACGAGAGGCATTAGCAGGTCTAGCACCGCCATCTCCTGCGCGGCCTCCAGTTGGTATTGGTTTCATTGGCATACCGAATCCGGCACCCGGGATGGCATCTTGCCACGTCGGTGGAGGGGATAAGCGACCGCTGTTGGTTTGAACTCGACCTGGATTCGGATTTTGCCATGTTGGGATTGGAGACGAACGACCACTGCTAGCTTGAATGTTGCCTGGATTCGGATTTTGCCACGCTGAGATAGGGGATGAACGCCCGCTGCCATGTTGAGTTTTATCCGAACGTGCTGGTCCCATTCCGATTTCATAGGGCCCAGGCATGCGGTTCGCGTTCAGACCTAACGGTGTTTGCGGGCTTAGTCTCCCTTGCGGAGATTGCCTGCCTTTGCTCGTAAGATTCCTTCCTGCGCTTGGCGCGAACCCAGTCTCGTGGTTGGTGACGGTGGCTCACGTCCGCCTTGTAAGCAGGCGCCGGACTGCGGCTGAAAGCCGACGCCGGAGCCCGGTGTAGCCAAGCCGAAAAGAGCGGGTTGTGGCGGTGCGGCATCATTCTGTGCTCCGTAAGGCAGTTGCGGAGGGCGTGCGCTGCCTGGTGGCGGGTACTGACCGAAACCAAGTGGTGGTGGCCCTGCAAGAAATGAAGTATCGTCGTATTATGTTCCACAGCTTCTATCAGAAACATATTTTGGTCGTGCTGGCACAGAATACATACCGATGGAACATTCGGACTGGTGACAGGTGCTACGAGTTCGCGTTTAAAGGACAACAGCTGTCACTTGTACGATGATCACCACGGCGTCACAAAGCCCTAAGAATTCTCACACACTAACGAATGTCAATTACTATGATCATCTTGAAATAACTAGCAAATTGAGCTGGAAAACTCGCATGTCCAAGCTATGTAATAGATCGCTCATTGACAATAAACCCATAACTGAATGTAAGTCGCAGCGTACAGAACATGGCGTTTCCATGTTGCTCCTCAGGCCACAATGTCTGAACAGGAGGAAAAAAAAAGGGAAAAACTTGTTGTTTCCGAGAAACATTAACACGTTGGAATCGCCTACCTTTGTAACAGTTGAGTAACACTGGATTTGATTCAAATATGCCTGCATTGTCAATAACATAAAAGCATTGTCAAGTCAGTAGTTGGCTTCTTTTGCTTGTTCGCACCTTTCTGTCAGTGGTTTTTTTTATATATTTCATGCATTAATGCACTTCTACTTTCTTTGAAACGCACCTTGTCAAAAACTTGGCAAAACGCACTTTGCCCCTTATGTTTTCGCTAACACTACCATATGACATCCTCTTATGACGCGCACTGCATGTTATTTTCTTCATTCTTTGAACTATGTATGGTGTTGCGCTTCTAGGTTGGCAGGTAAAAACGTTCATTGAATGTCCTGCAGATTGAGACCCGGGCTCAAATCGCGTGGGGGCGTCCAGTGTATGTCACCTTCATTTTCTAAAGGTGCGCTTTGCTGGGCTGCTGCATAGAGGTCGCGTGTTGGGTCTGCAGTGTAAATAAATAAATAAATAAATAATAAATAAATAAATAAATAAATAAATAAATAAATAAATAAATAAATGTGATGAAGAGAGAGACGCCCCCATTCAGCAGCACAAGCAGCGCTCGACCTGCTCGGCTTTGTTCGCCCTATACTGGTCATTGCTGCCTTTCCAAGATGGATCCTAGATCACACTTGATCTTAGATTGAACTTCCAGCAGCCTGGTTAGAACGACAGCGCCAATAAAGCTCTTACAAAAAATGACTAGATAAGTAAATGAAACCTGCAACCAAAATTTTTATAACCATTTCTTTAAAGTGCGAATTAAAGCTTTTAGTTCTCCGTGAAACATTCGACGGTTGTGCTCATGCAATGCGTGGATACCCAAGACATTTGCACTGGTAATATATAATCATTAATCATCTTTCGAACCGCAGTGTCCGGCGAAAAGAAAAGTTTCACCATGCTGCTATAGGAGACTATATACAGACTGCACCTGCTGGAGGTCGTGGAGGAGAGGCCCCGCCAGGCAAATGACCCGCTGGGTAAGGTCCCTGAGGCGCAAACGCCTGGGCCGGACGGGGAGTGCCCGGTGGGATACCCTGGTTGACATGGACCCTGTCCGAGTGGTGGAGAGGAGAATCCGAGGCCTCCTGGAGGAGCATCTAGTCGCTGTGGGAAGCCTAATCCGGGAATCCGTTGGTTCGCCATCCGTTAGGATTCACGTTCTGATGTAGGTGCTGAAAGCGCATGTAAGAAAATGTATGACAAAATAAGTTCTGTGCGATAACCAGCAGCTTATTAGCTTAATTGGCAGGGCGACCGCCCCGAACCGGCGTTGGTCCCTGCGTTGGAATCCCGGACAGGAACGAATTTTTTCGCCAACTTTGATGCTTTCATTGCCTATGTAGCCTTGTACCAAGAACAGGCGGATGTCGATTCTCCCTTTCATAAGCAATTGCATGGTAGCCATCGTAACGGCTGAGTACATTCTGATATTAGTCGCTAGTGTGGTATCTGACAGCATCGTTGTCACACATATAATAACATATGAAAACTAGAAGAGAAGCTCACGGGAAGATGGAGCTTGAATTAATGAACAAGTCGCTAAAAACAATGGAGAACAGGTACTGTCACTGGAGCCAACGTTTTTAGCAACGTGTTCATCGATAATAACATATGAGACATTCGAGACATCGAGGCGCCATTCAAGAAGCGCGCAGTTACTGTGAATGTTAATCCGCTGTGCGTTTTAACCACAGCGCCCTGGCCTATCCTAATGAATAGGTCGACCTCTGAGAATTACCCGATCAGTTGGTCGGTCGGCTAGACGGTTATACCAACGCCGCCTCTATTTTAGGAAGCACTGGTTATACATGTATGGCAAGGAAAGGGCTACCACACGACAATATCCTGAGCAATACCCAATAATGACGCTTATACTTACTGTGCATGGGTCAGTCAACGTGCGCCTCAGATTATTCGTACACTGTGGCGCACTTCGGGCTCTGTTCGTCTCTAATGACAGAAAAAAAAAAGTTGTGTATACCGCAGAAAATTACGTTCTGAAATATCGTAGCGTCCTCGACTGAATAACAGTCTAGCGACTTACAAGACACTATACGCTCTAACTACCGCTATAGCTGTAGTCACGTATAGCACGATTGTGAGGCTTGAATATATATGCACGTTTCGAACACCTTCATCGACATGTGAAATTGGACGAAGGGCGAGGAAAAGCGTCTTGCTAACATCGAGGTTACCAAGACGCTTATACATATAGGGGCACCACAAGGCATGAAAATAGTATATTGTATTGAACTGGTGTTGGCCCTGAACAACATTTTTCTAACAAGTTTTGACGAATGTGATGAAAGGCACAGACGGCTTGTGACGGTGCAATGCATGACTCTCTGCAAAACCTCTCCTTTCAAGCAGCGCGCACGCACAGCCTACCCGCAGTTGAGCGTTGCCATTTAAATGTGGTGACAGACAACCAAGGCACGCGTCTTTTACATGATACGTTTTCATTGGCAACGCGCAGCCACGCTACGTAATATTGCTATGTCTATAGCGTAAGGAGTGACAATTGTACGGCAGATGCGTCGTTAATGAACAACAACCATCACTGCAGCAGCAAGATATGAAACGAGAAGTGAACCTTGTCAACGGGACAGCAAGTCTTCATGTAAAACACTAGCGATAACTTAAAGAATGTCAAAAGTGCAATAGTTGCAGTTGATAGGAAATGACACGCAGCTTACCACATAAAATCGTCGTCCTCTTCATCGTCACGGAGTTCCTTCTAGTGGCGTACCGCCTGATACCAATGACCAGAGTTATCAAAAGCGCTGAAGAATGTCATACGTTTAGGTGTAGGTGTGATTTCTCGGTTTTATGGCTATTTCTGTACTATCTGTGCTAACTTAGCAATTTAATGTTGTGCTGTCTTTCTTTGTTTCAGATAAATAGTGCGCTACAGCAAAAGATGTCGCAAATTCAAAACAGGGTCACGGGACCGATCACACGGATAAAAAGAAAATAAGTAACTGGTGCAAAAACCAAACTTCTTGTCCGGTTGTGTCACTTTGCCGTCCTTTCTCTCTTTCTCATACACACGCACACAAGCACACACGAAATAATATCAGATGAGTGCCGGGGCGATGAATTTTGAAAATGTCGAGGCAAGCCTGACCTTGTGGATGTCGCTATACTACTTTCACGGCTTTAGGTTCGAATTATTTAGTTCTATGTCACAGTGCTAGTGGAGGATGCGCTTTGTTCGTCTTCTTTATTCTGTCGTCACGAGCAGGTTGTGGTGTATTTTCATGCTTCTTATCAACCGATCTGCAAGGTTACCTTTAGTACTGACATCCTTCGTAATATTAAAGTTTCTCGAATGCAGTCAGCCTAAGAACTGCGCGTCTATATAGATAAGTTACGTTGTCGACATACACGCACACAAAAAACAGTTGTCCAGTATTCAATATCCCGAGAGGAAAAGGAAAATTGATCCTTTAAAGAAGTAAAAAGGTTGGCCTTGATGTAAACCTATCCTAGAATTTCCCAGTTCGCGAACTCGTGTAAGAGGAATTACCATGAATAAACTGCTCCGTGTGCTGATGTGCTTATATAGTTCACGGCGTATCTTCTATTTCCTTCGAAATTCGCAGCTCTCATCTAGCAACAGGCATGTTTGGCGCCTTCTACGTGCTCTGTTAGGCCCGTAGCAAAGGCAAGAGAGGGGGGGGGGGGGGGATAGGGCCTGCCCCGACATTTTGATCACTGTTACTGTTACTGTCAGGAAATTCCGTTTAAAAGTATAAAACTACTAATACGATAGTATTTAGAAGGTCGCGCATGTAATACACAAAGCGATTTTTACTGAACATTACTGAAAAATAGGTGCTTTGATCAAATAGTCAAGGCGCCCAGCAAGCTCTCTCTTGAAAAATATTCTGCCTACGGGCCCACGCCCAGTACTACTGCCTTACTTGCAGCGTCGTTGCTGTACACTAGCGGCGTCTTATATTCATTGGTGGCACAGTCGCCTTTCCTTTCACGTACTTTTTTTTATTTGGGCATAACACACACATGGTTTGCCCACGAGGTAAGGCAAAAGGAGTACTTAATCTTCCTGACTAACCTTTATCTCGCTGAGGCAGCAGAAATAGTGAAACAATTCTGAAGTGCTCACCGTGACGGGAAGACACTTTAAGACGCCTTAGACGACGACAGATGGGCTTAGAGAGTCTGTGAGCTGCCAGCAATGATGGAAGACACCCGGCATCACTTCCGCCTTGTTTGGGGTTATTTCTTCTTCTCTATAGATGACTGTCAAGACTTCAAGGCGATCCACGATGTTTCATAATGATAGAGCATAACGTGACTATCTTGGCGTGCATTAGACTGTCCGTCTTTTTTAGCACATACACCGATTATTCTCACGTCTATGCGCACACTTTTGACGATCAGGATGCTGTCGTGCACCGCTTCGTACGTGCGTACCTGCATCTGGCGCTTCATTGGTTGTGACAGGACAAAGACAACGTGGCTGTTTACAGAGACGATATTTGTGATGGGGTTTAGCCGTGCCTGGGCACAATGACGTAGTAGCGTGCATTAAACCTGTCACTGCTTGTACCGTCAAAGAAAACTGTCCTTACAGTTTGGATTTTTCGAGAGGTCCGGCTAACACGGTAGCCGATTTACTTTGGATCTAGATACAATTAATAAGTGTGTGAGTTTATGACATCTCGTTAGTTATTATAGTACTTACCAACGTTCATTACGGCAAAGCACAGCGGACTACGGAGATTACGAAACAAAGAAGGCATGACAAACAGTTAGGCAAAAATAAACAAGCGTTCTGAGGGACCATTCCACACTATAGGCACAACAAGGAGCTTCAATGGGAGCTTCAATGGAAAGTCTAAACAAATGGCCTAACCAAAATAAATGAATAAGATCACCATATCGAGTAACGAGAGCTCGCATTCAATTCAATTCAATTCTGTTGTATTCAATCTTTCTTGAAACAAACACACACACAAAATGGAGGAGGCCCGAACAAACAGTTAAGCTGTGAAGAAGAATGCAGTCTAGTGAGTTTATATCCTCAATGTTTGTACCGCAGCATAAAAAAGTAGCAAAGCAAGACATATACTACCCATACCAATCTGTCTATTCCAGTCTACCTGTTCCTGCAAGAACAACCTTTTCAGCACTTCGCCCGTTGCCTTCCAACCTTTGATACCGTGAATATTATGATGCCCACTTCAAGTAAAACTTACCAATTTCGTCACGCCCTTTAGCTTTACGATAATGGTGTACCAACAGTGTCTTCTGAAACCGAATCGAATATCACTTGAACAGCGGAAACGGCGATTCGAATCGAATATTGCATATTTTGACAGCTGAGCCAGTTAGGATCAAGGTTGATCCGTAGTAGTAGCTGTTGCAGTTGCCGTCCGTGTCGTTCGCAGTTTCGAGCATTAAAACAGTGAACAAAACAAGCGAAGCTTTCTTGGTGAGGCGGGATTCGAACCCGGGAAACCTCGGTCCGAAGGCGAACGTCGTAACCACTGGGCTACAAAGCGGCTTTTTCTCTTTGTTACAGGAAACGAAACACGTTGTGTGAGAAAAGTCCTTTCTGCAGCCTTTATTGGAGCTAAGCGCCATTCCGTCCAAACATGGGGTGCAAGAACAGTTCACAAGCACACAACCTACCTACCCACCGCACCCCCTAGTTCTTCGTCGTCCTCATTGCGCCGCGCACAATACTGAACACGCTGTATTGACACAAGGAGTTGGAAAATTAGTAATATTGCATATCCAAACGCACGTCCAAGGTGCAAAACCAGTGAAGGTTGTCGCTATACACCTCCGCTTGCACAGCGTACACTTACGAGAACCTTATGACTGCGTTGTATACCGACAACTGCAGCACAACTTGCTATGGCCGAGAGAAAGAAAAAATGAGAGCGAAGGAGAGAAAAAAACAAAAGAAAACTAAATAATACATAAATTCAGAGGGAAAAGTAAAGAAAGAAACAAAAGTTTCGGGTTAAGCAGAAGGGAACCGCACTTCGGCCCTCGAGCCACTACCAGAAAGAATGTGTGTGGTTGCGAAGAAGGCAAAAGCTAACCTGCGCTTGCTCTCGACCCACTAATGACAGCCATTGTCCTCAGCCCACGGCTACGTGATAGTGGTAACAATAGCCTTAAATGAAAGTGATATCATCAGCGATAATGGTCGCACAGCTAGGGTGCGAAGAAGACGAAGGAGCTGGTGGAAAGGAGTTGCCACCAGCTGAGCTAGTACAGTGTGTTGTTATGTGGGGTTTAACGTCCCACAACTAGCTCTGATTATGAGGGACGCCGTAGTGGAGGGCTCCGAAATTTCGACCACCTGGGGTTCTTTAACGTGCACTGACACCGCACAGCACACGGGCCTCAACATTTCGCCTCCATCGAAACGCAGCCGCCGCAGCCGGGATTCGAACCCGCGACCCTCGGATCAGCAGCCGAGTACCATAGCCACTAGACCACCGAGCTAGTGCAGTGTGGCCAGTCCACCTCGTGGGTGGACTCTAATTACAGAGGCCAATTTCAACAACAGCTCAGCTATTCGACCACTTTCAGTACGGCTGCTTCGGGTTTTTTTTTTCTCGAATAACTCTAGTATATTAAACAGCCTTTATTACATATATATTAGATCAGTCTTCACGTTTTCGTACTCATACCTTCAGCATTGAAAGCACAAACGCGTCCTCCGAAGAAATTAGCCAACCCTTAGAATCCACAGAACTGTTCAGAATGCGCGAATGATCACTGTATGATCCGTAATGTCACCCTCCCCGAGCGAAGTAGCCTGCTGCACTATATATAAATAAGCTCTAACGCTTTATGGCTGTAATATGTCAATGGGGATGAAACACACCGTACATTTGCACCAGTCTTCAGTTTATTTCTGTACAGCTAACATTTTCAAATATTAGCAAGATGTTCGAAAAATATTCAGGCTTACGGATAACGGCCATTCGAATTGAATATCGAAACGAATAGCCCACTATTGGATTCAATGTTCGAAAATTTGTAGAAACCAGTCTTTAGATAGCCTGTGCCCGCATCCCAGCGTTGAATCATGCTGTGCGTACTTGATGACGTTTTACGTGCCAAAACCATGCTATGATTATGGCACACGTACCGTAGTGGAGGGCTCCGAGTGATTGGCCACCTGGTGTTCTCCGACGTGCACCTTAATCTAAGTACACGGGTATTTCCTTGCATGATTCGACCCCATAGGAATGCGGCCGCCATGGCCGGGATTCGATTCTGCAACCTCGAGCTTCGCAAGCCGACACTTATAGCCGCTAAGTTACCATGGCCGGTGTTATATGGACTTTATTACATCAAATACGCATAAGCGTCGAATCAACTATGGTCCCACAGGGATCCCTCTATTGGTTTGGCTTTAAGATATTAAGTTGGGTTCACAGTATTGTTGGAAATAGGAAAAGGAACGTGCTACTAATCAGTCATGGGCTGTTATAAATCATGGTGACGGATTTTTTTCTCTTCAGTAATGAAACAACGAAGGAAATTTCCACGTCAGTTCTTGCACCATTGCACTATAAAAACGCTCATCTCATATCCACCAGGAATTCAAACTAAAAAAATTTAAAACAACGCGGAATGAGTGCTGATGTCGTCATTATGCGACATCAACGGCGGAGTGCACCACTACACTTGCAGCTAAAATAAGGGGGAAAAAAGATAAAGATAGACGCAATACATGTTCGGAAGAATTCGCTAATGTTCTTCGGGGCCTACGCGTCCCGCGTACATAATGTATGCACCTGTGTTGAACACATCCGGTATGAGATAGCACGCCAAGGCAACGCAAGCGCCACATCGTTCGTCGCGCCAGCCGTTTCCGGCGAAGTGCGCTTTTTTAAACGCGATAGCGTTGAAGAGCTCGTTTCGCGGAAATTCCGGTGTCCACACTTGACAAGTGGCGAGCCGATTATGCTGCATTAAGGTAAATGGAAACCACTGCTCTGGCGCAAACCTACGGCGACTCACTTGGCTTCTTAGTGAACGGCTGCATGGAGAACGCTTTGGTTGTAGAACACACAATGCCTTCGCATCACATGTAGGAAGTATTGCCACAAATTGTACGTTGAATGAAAAGCTGTAGTTGCTGTGCACTATACTTATTCCTACATAAACGAACACTACTTGACAGCGAAGCTGTCGAGCAAATTCTTCCTTGTCCGGCGAATAATGATAATAAAAAACTACCATAATTAAAACTATCAGTTAGTAAAAAAAAACTATCAGTAGTTCAGGTCATCAAGAGTGCGTGTGCACTTCTACGCAATGCCCAATGTGCTGCGTTCGCACAAGCGCTTCTTCACTTGCGCACATGACCTCAGTCCACTAATAAATCCCTAGGTTTTTCCCTTTTTTAGAAACTGAAAAAAAAAAAAATCTAGGCACTTTACCCTCTACTACAGTGGCAAAACTGCGGCTGGCGGCCGCAAGCAGAAGAAAAAGAAGACCAAAAAGACAGTGTGATGATGATGATGATGATGATTGTGGTTCGGTTAAGGAAAGGACGCTAATTTCTGCAGCCCATGTGGGGAGCTCGGTAGGCGAAGAGAAAAGCCGTAGTGGAGGGCTCCAGAAATTTTGACCACCTGGGGTTCTTTAACGTGCACTGACAACGCACAGTACACGGGCCTCTGGGCACTTTCGCCTCCATCGAAAATGCGACCACCGCGGCCGGGATCGAACCCGCGTTTTTAGGGGCGAAGCTCCTTAAGGTTTGGGTCTGTCCGTCCGTTATAGTAGCGCGTTACCTACTTGGAACGCGCTACTAGGAGGGGGGGGGGGGTGGTAGTGACTTGTTAGGAAAATGAAATAAGGCGCTAATTTCTGCAATGTCTTGACTTGCAATGAAGTGCCGGTGGGAGATTTCACTTGTGCGTAGTTGAACCATAAGGATTCGTAGCGTGCGCGTTAACTAAATCAATCCGGAACTCGGCACGATCTACGATGAACATCCGGAGCTTCCCCCACTCATCATCGTTCACTCCGTGGAAATGCTGTGAATTTTTTTTTTTTTTTTGGGGTGGCAGCCGAGCACCATAACCACTACACGTGCCCAGCGTCTCGCAAAGCTATGCGTTTGTGGATAGCTTCGCACCACGACAGTATGCCTCCTCTTCTGGCGCGAAACTATGCACAGACGCATAGCGCATAGTTAGCAAAGGGGTGGGACGGCTTCAAGCCGAGCCCACGCGTGCCAGGTCTGCCACAGTCTGTGGTTCGTCCGCCGCGGTAGTGTAGTGATTACGGTACTCGGCTGCCACCCAAAATACGCGGGTTCGACCCCGGCCCCGGCGGGCGCATTTTCGATGGTGGCGAAAATGCCAGAGGCCCGTGTGCTGTGCGTTGTCAGTGTACGTTAAAGAACCCCAGGTGGTCTAAATTTCCAGAGCCCTCCACTACGGATTTTCTCTCATTGCTATCTCTTTCACTCCCTTTCCCCTACCCCCACGGACGCTTAGCCGAGCTCCCTACATGGGCTGCAGAAATTAGCGCCCTTTCATTAACCGGACCACAGTCATCATCATCTGTGGTTCGACGCGAACGTCTTTACGCTGACCTCGGTGCGAAACTTCGAGAAGCGTTCTCTGGGCCTCGCAGTGCTTTGCGAGGCGTTTCCCGAAGCCTCGAAGCACGACGAAAGGCGGGTGTGTGGGAGACAATCCTGGACCAGCCAAGTGTCCATATGAGCTTCGCTAGCCTTGCGCCATTAGTGCAAGCTTCACAATTCTTTTTGTACACTTTCGTTCTTAACTTTTATACCATTTCCCGTACACAAAGCGGGACTGATCGTTCGCATTCCGGAATAGCAGCATTCAATGCTGGAAAAATTATTCTTTGGTTATGCAATATCAAGTGCTTGTGAAGGGTTTGCCAGTCATTTTTGTTTCCCTTGCAGATTGTGTGTTACTGAATTTACAGCGCTATGGCGTTTATTTCTAAGGAAACATATCTAATGGTAAACACCTGCGTGGATATTTTGTGGCTTCCGCCCAGTGAATACGCGCAGTGCCAGTGCGAACAGCCTACCTTTCCGTGTTGTCCTTTTGGTACATTTCAGGATATCAGGCACAAACGACAGCTCAGTTATGCATTGAATCTTTGTCGCAATGACGTCGCCCTACGTCAACTAAAATATCACAGAGGCTCAGGTTTCTTATGGGCTGTATTTGGTACTCCAAATAATATGTGGAATGCACTTAGTTATACAGCATTAGTCTGAATTTTTCTGCGTGAATAAAATATACACGTGTGTGGCAAATAGCGATAATAGTCCCTTCGCGACATATTGCTACACCACGTTATGGAACAATGCTGGCTAAAATAAGAGTGCACTCCTGTGAAATAACGCTTCGGAAACTTTTACATCCACCGCCGCGGTGATCTAGTGGCTATGACGCACTCGGCTACTGACCTGAAATTCGCGGAATCGACTCCCGGCGGCAGCGGCCACATTTCGATGGGGGTGAAATGCTATAGATGCCCTACTGTTCGATATCGGTGCACGTAGAAGAACTCCAGGTAGTCAAAATTTCCGGAGCCCTTCGCTACGGTGTCTCGCATGATCATAGCTGGTTTTTGGACGTAAAACCCCAGAAATAATAGCGAAACAACTTTTCCATGAACATTGTTGTGCGCTACAGTGAGGCGGAACATGAGTGCCACCAAATGTTTTTCACTTAGCTAAAGAAACCGCGTTGGTTTTTACTATTAAGCCCTATAATTCAACGCGTGACAAAGCACAGCCAATACACATGGCAGAAATCCAGACTTAGACAATGAGAACTTTGAAGGGGGCATAATTTGCCGACGGGCACAGGAGTCACATGCCTTGCATCGCTGACCAAAGAACGTTGAACGATGCACATAATACTTTCTCTCATTTAACTTCGCCTATTACGTTTTCACAATTCTGAAAAATAAGAGCGACGCTAACCCGTACTGCTTGACGGATGATGAGACTTTTCCAGGCTTGTGATCCAACGTTTCTAGCGATACCTTATGAAAATTGGCATGCGACGGCGCGTTGAAAATCACATAGTTACATACTTAATCTAGCCTATGGTAAGGACGAAAAAAAAAGGAAATAATTTAACAAGGTGTAGTTACGTATTCATTACACCACCGGCTAACTCGAATATTTTTGATAACTCGAACAGCATCTCTATGTTATCCATAGTTAAGTTCGGCACCCATTGTGGCGGTATAAATGCAGCACCTCTCGCTAGTTTCTCTTAATAATAACCTGGTGTACCGTAAGGTGAGTTGACAGGATGATCTATGATCAATAGTTAAGCTCTGCACGGCATGATTGTGCTGTAAATGTGGTAGCTCACGCAAATGTCTCATATATAACTCGCTGGCCCGTAAACGACAAGTCGTGGACGGACAAGACGACAGACATTAATTTACTTTAATTAGATCAATTAATGCCTGAGAGAATCCCCTGAAAAGGGAGTGCTCCATACCGGGACTGACATGCATAGAGTGAACAATAAATTGAAAACAGTGAAACAAACAAGTGCTTCATCTGTAAGAACACATAAGAAAACCCAAATGACATAGCGGCTGTGCCATTGGATATAGCGGTCTTGAATAGCGTGCTTTGTAACACAAAATGAACTTCGAAATTAAATGAATAGAATTTTATGGATAATCTTCGAATACCGCAATCGAATTAAAATCTAGCGCACCTGTCAGCAAAGTTATAACCTTTGGCACATCAGGAGGTATAAGCACCGCTGGGAACAGCTAGCTCTTAGGGCTTGATTTTGCAGCGTTTCATTCACAAGTATTTTAAGCACAGAACTTATTTTCTTAACATGCTTTTTGCCGGCATTGAAACGTGCTTTTCTGATGTGCACGCCGGCTCGCCGGCGTGCTGTGAGTCATCGGCGCAGGTGTTCTTGCAACGTTGCGGAATAGCGACCATTGGGGCTCTGGTAACCTAAGCGCACCTGCTCATTTTGCACTGAATTGATGCCCTGTTGCCTAAAGTACCCGCCCTAACGACTTTCCGCGGAGTATAAGGTCTTGTCACTGCAGACTTTGGGGGCAAATGCCACTTTTGGCAGCCGGATCACGAAGACGAATCTTACAAAGGTAAAACGTTATCGTTCTACTGTGAGCGGAACCATGAGTGGCGCAATGCATATTTCTTAATAGAAAAGAGTTTCTGTTAATTTTCTGGACCACGGAGCTCTGTGCCCATACTCGCTACGTTATAATCTTGGACCGCCGTGGGCCGTTGGGTGCATTATACCCTCCGTGTTTGTGTCAGAATGCTGAAGGCATGTTCCAATCGTCATAAGGCATTGCGACATGCACCTTGAAGTCAAGGCACATGCCTAATGTCTAGTGCATGCGCTGCAGCGCCATAAAATAAAGACAAGGTGAGCCTCTTGTCTAAACTCAGCGAAAACTTTGAATAAAATGACAACGAAAAAGCGGGCGCACAAAATGCCGCGAAACTCATAAATGAAAAACATAACTTTATTTTGCAATGTGCCTCAAGTAGAGGGCAAGTAAATGTAAGAAGTTTTGGATAGGAGAGAATGATCGCCCTTTTTCATTCTTTTTGATTGAGGTGGTGCTCCCTGTTAGCCTCGAATATTCGTGATTATAACACCCTGCTTCAACGCTGATACAGTAGACCTGCGCAATATAACTGGCAGATAGATGCGAGTGTTCTCTTAGATACAGTTCACAGGCCTCTCAAGAAGTGTAATAACCAGCACAAATATCGAATAAGTTTCGTTTCATCATTCTTTTGCGACAGATAGGCTCGGCAAACTAATCACGTGGCCCGTTACTCCAGCGTGCGCATGACGTGAGCTTCGCGAGCCTATGAAGAAGCAGGAACCAAGTGTCAGAGCTTTTCGAAATAGGGCCCACGGTGTAATGGCTTGTCGGAGAGGAGGAGATCCAAGTGAACAAGCGACGGTGTGCTGCAGCAGAACGCAGTCGTTAGGCATCCGGAACTGCCTCTCGCATTCAATAAAGGAATCACCGTAAGACGGATTTCTGCCAAATATTTGCGCGAAATTTGTAGTTTCGATCCTGTACTTCGCTTTCTAGTAAAATAGTTAGCTCACCCTATTACATTGTACTAATTGTGTGCCAACTGTCATCATAAGCTCCAGAGACGGCAGCATGCTCATCAAAAAATTTCGTTCTTGTTTCAGAGTGGCCACGTGAAAGAAACCACGATGGCCATGTCCCGTGGACTGCTGCGAACATTACTATGGTTTTTTCAAGCTTACGCAACCTATGGTGAGTCGCGACAATACTATTCGACTGCGATTTTGTAGGTGAGCACGCGCTGTAAATGAGTACCTGTAACCAAGGTAGCTATAAAAAAATTAGGACATTTCGTCGAAGTATGTTGAGGACCTGCATCGAGGCACTTGCGAGGCTGCTTGTGGTAGCAAAACCTTTAACGGCAAAGCCTTTATTTTCACCTTGTCGCTGAGTCCTTAGGTACTGGCCGCTTGATTGTACAACGCGATTGGTCGAATACGGGGATACAGAGCCAAGTTAGCGCAGAATATACACGCGTTCGTAAGACAATTTTGCGTCATCGTTATTTGGCGTGCTCGTGTATACACTGAGCACGCCGTTTTCATGCCATCGCATTCAAGTATACCTTCCCTTACGTCTCATGGAAAGTGTGTTCCTTGAGGCACTGCAACGCCCTCATATAGTCAAGCGTGTGGCGTCATGCAGCCAGCGTGCCTTCATCGTGGTTGCTTCGTCGTCATTACAGATTCGCAATTTCGTCGTGGTTACCCTGTCCACACGATATCACCGTCACAATTCCTTCATCCCCATTCCATCGACCAAAGGAACATCGTAGTTGCGTTGTGATCACATTTCTATTTTAGTTATGATACGCACTGATCTTTCTTTATCCTGACCGGACGATCGCGAGTAAGGCGGCACTCATCAAGCTTGTTCATGAAGGCGTATACATTTAGTAACCATATAAGTAAGAAATAAACGTATAAGTTATAATTAAAGGACAAGTTAACTAGGTTCATTTTACTGTGTTCTTATCCTTGTAGAGGACAGAAGTAGATGAGGCGTTGCCACTTTCAGCTTCCATCTCACCTTGACCAAGGTTCGCTATACCCTCCAGAGTACCAGCGAAGATGAGCGGATTGGTAGCTAGCCATCATATTCCGAAAGTTGCAATGACATTGGCAGGTAATTTGAGAAGCCAACGAAATCATGCTATATATGAGCCGACCTACGCTCACATGGGCGGAGCAACCAAAGTAAGGTGGATAATCGGAAGATCCGGGCTTCCTCACTAGACTGGCGTAATTGTACTGAAGAACCGATGTCAGAGGCGCTGGTGAGTCGCATACAAGCGATACAAAATAAAGAAGGGCGGATCTATAGTTCGTATACTATCTGTTAACCAATTTGTACGTAGATTAGTCAACGAACTGTAGGTGCCCTTAATGCTACGTTAAGTCAATTTTAGCCGCTAGTCTATGAGACTTTAGACTATATCTAAAATTAAATTACGCGTGTCTCCTATTTGGATATCTGCGAGTCATACTCGCATGTCCAACGCGCGAATTAACCTCACGTGACTTCGCTGACAAACCTCATGCATTCAGAAGTTGCGAAAGATCGGATCGCAATTTGGAGAGGTGCCGACGCCACCCATTTCCACCAGAGACCGTGGTATTTTGTACTAAACCAACGGCATAATGTCTCATTTTTTTAAAGACAACACACAACTCTCCCAGGATTATACGTACAGCAATACCCCCCCTCGCCCCCCCCCCCCCCCCAAAAAAAAAAGTGAATAGGGAATGACCACCGTAATGGCTCGGTTGGTAGCGCATCGGACGCCTTATCCGAAGGTCGTGGGTCCGGTCTCTATCGAAGCAGCTGGATTTTTCATCCCTTTTATTCCTTTCCATTGATGTAATAATTATTACACTACAGTTAAAAGTACAATTAATCCCAATTAATTCGATGGAGGCGACATATTGAGGCCCGTGTATTGTGCGATGTCAGTGCACGTTGAAGAACCCCAGATAGCCGAAATTTCCGGAGCCGTCCACTACGGCGTCTCTCATAATTGGTTTTTGGACGTAAAACCCCAGAAACTATTATCAATGTCAATTACTGTCCCCTATACCTTTCTTGGCTTGGTTCTCCATTGGATTCTACAGGCTGTTTCTAAGTGTTTAAGTGTACTTAAAGAGCGAGAAGTTAGTGTTCTGATACTCCTTCTTGTTCGATGGCGTGCACAAACAATTGTCTACGTGCTGATGCGCTAATAACTGCACCGTTAAAAAGCGCAGGAAGCCAACGAAGATTAAGGGAAGGGCAGAGAAAGTACACGCAGTGTGGTGCACGTGCTTTCGTTTACATTCAGGTTATCCGGTGGCATCAGGAGCACCAAATACACATGTAGATGCCTCATCAACTTATGTTATGAACTAACAAGACGATTGACTTAAGCAGTGGTCTTTTCTCATGCAGGTACCTTAGTTGTGCTGCAGGCGTCGGTGCCTTCGATGGGCTTGCCTTATAAGGGCATCATGCCGGCTGCAATACCCGTGGGTCACGTGATGATAGCACCCGTGGGTTTGGGCACCATAGCACTTGGTGGTGTCGTCGCGACGCCTGTAGGTGGTGGCACAGCCCAGAAACCTCACCCAGGTAAGGCTAATAGAGTTCCTTAGCAGCGCCGGCTTACCGTACAGTAATGCTGTAGCGTCCTGGTCGGCAAGTGGATGTTTTAATCGGAAAGACCTGCACGAGTTGCTCAGTGAGTACGGTAACGTAATGGGATGATGAGAGTATCTCATAACGTTCTGACAGACTAGATTTTCTGCTTGCGAACTACGACGGTGCGGCATTGCCGTACTTACCGTACGGTAAACCGGCGCTGCTAAAATTCTCTAGTGACCCCACGTGCACAGAGGTGGACGAGGGGAAATGTTTGTAAGGTCGTATATCTCTGGTTAAGGATCACCTGTAATACATTAGTGCAGAAAGTCGAGCCACCTCTCTGGTATGCCTCTCTCACTTCCTCTCTCTGCTTAAGACGGTGCGACTACCCGCTCACACAAAAAGATGGAAGTGACTGACTCGCATCCTGATCCGTCTGTTCTTTCATGCCGGTGAGTTAATCCTGTAGGAGCGAACAATTATTTACCAAAAACCAACCTTGTGTTCAGGTTTTTTTCGTGGTATGTAAAAAGAAAGCATAATATGCGAATGTCTTAATTGCCTAGTATACGAACCGTAGCTTTTGCATACTTGAATATTCTGGTAAAATTGTCTAGCTCCAACAGCGTTAATAAATTTGGGCACCTTGAAGTTCGTAAATATTTCAGCGGCGTTTTAATAAGCAACCATATCTAAGCAACTGATTTTGGAATTATTTGGAAGCTCGAAAGAAGGCGTCACAACAATAGCGACATGATTCTTTTGTAGGACATCGCAAATAGACGCCTATTTGCGCATACAAAAAAGGCTATGATGAAATAATTTGAGAGGGTCTTTTCCAAAACGTCTCTTTCTGTATCATATGTCTGCTAGATATAAATAAATAAATAAATAAATAAATAAATAAATAAATAAATAAATAAATAAATTAGTGCTGTCTCTACAGTGGGCGGCGGTGGGAACCCCTTTGACAAAGGAAATGCACGCCTGCAGAACCGAAAATACGACTTGTGCTCACATTGCAGCTCCCAGAAGACAGCACGACCAGAAGTATTTACGCTTGTAGTTTTTGTAGGAGCGTCTATTTTTCACCCCACGCTCACCATCTCGAGATAATCTGCGCTCGTCTTTGTCAGATCACGTCCTGCTTCTTTCGGTTCCCTAGATGTCAGGTACGAATCAACAATCTCGGTTTAAAAGCTTGCTTCATTTTCTAATTATGACATTTCTGTTTTATATATATATATGTTTTGCAGGGCGGTGCGTTGACAAGAGAAGTGACCTAAACAGAAAATCTAAGCGAGATTATGTTGTTTTGCTATATTTCTCTCGAAATTTTCAGTGGTAATTACCGATGACAGCGGAGAAAAGAAAGTGGTGGGAACTTCTAACCCGATAACTGGCGTGGTGTCTCTGGACGCGGATAAGATTAAGGATGCCCTCGGTGGGACGACAGCCGAGGAACCGCCACCAGAAGACGAGGCAGAGGAACCACCGGAGGAAGAAGATCCTCCAGCAGAGGAAGACCCGCCTGAAGAAGAAGATCCTCCAGCAGAGGAAGACCCGCCTGAGGAAGAAGATCCTCCAGCAGAGGAAGACCCGCCTGAGGAAGAAGATCCTCCAGCAGAGGAAGACCCGCCTGAGGAAGAAGAAGCTCCTGAGGAGGAAGCCCCTCCCGAGGAGGAGGAGGCCTCTCCTGAGGAGGAGGACCCTGGTGAGGACCCAGAGTAAGAGTAGACAGCAGAGGCCTCTGAGAGAAGCTGCAAAACTGCCTATCGCTCTTTTCTCCCAGGCTTTGGCTGCAATAAAACACGGTCTAACTTTGCAATATCGGTGACGTGATGTTTCGCAGTGCGCGCAAGTATGTACTTGCCTGTCACCCAGAAAGCACGTATGTCTTTACAGAGAGCAGGTTATAAACAAGGTTAGTAGCCTGAAATACTCACAGGCAAGGTGCGAACTGAACATAGAACCGAAAGCCCCCCATAACCGTAAATTCGTCCTGAAATTAGCCCAAACCTGAAGCGAACATTCTCAGAACGTGCCTTAACCAGTCTGATCCCTAATCGAAATGAAAAACGCAGGTTGCGGGTTTCAAAAAAGAACTTCATTTATTCCTGCTTTGCGGCTCGCGTTACGTGGCATTTCATATTACGCTGTTTGACCAATACGAACAATCACGAGGGTGCGGCGGCGTCCAAGCCAATGATAAACTAAAGCTACTTGCAAGAATGTGAAATCTGAGTAAACAGCAGAGCAGCGTAGCCAGGCATTTCTTTCGGGGGGGGGGAGGCACTTGCTGAAGGCCTTGCGTATTCGCGAAAAGCATCTATTTTCTTTATTTTCGGCGCAAATTGTAGTGTGTAGATTATGTCACTTTTTAAATGCAACGTTATTAGTAGGCTTAAATTTCATATTATGTACCACTAGACTATGTTATTAACACTACCCCGAACCAAAATTTCGGGTCCACCTAAGGGCCTGGGCCCTACCCTAGGAGCCCGGGAACTACCCTAGGGGCCCGGGCCCCTAGGGCACCCCCATGGCTACGGGCCTGCAGTAGGGGTAAGGTGATAGTGATAGTTCGCTATCACTATTATGTAGCAGTAGGCTGCTACATGATAGGTGTTTAGGTCGAGGGAAAGAGCGGTTCCGCTCTTCCCTTCCGCGCTCCCCTAGACTTTCTTTCTTTCTTTCTTTCTTTCTTTCTTTCTTTCTTTCTTTCTTTCTTTCTTTCTTTCTTTCTTTCTTTCTTTCTTTCTTTCTTTCTTTCTTTCTTTCTTTCTTTCGCATCATCGCTACGATGTAGCTGCGGGCTAGGGCAAGAGTTCTTGTAGTGGGTCCAGGCAGACCATATGAATGTGCGTGAAGGGCATAGAGTGCAGTAGCGCACCCAGGATCTCTGCCAGGGGGGGGTTCAATTTTTCACGAAGGGCCGGGCATGCGATTAAACAGTTGTTGCGTGTGTAAAAAAAGTAAATAAAATGTCAAATAATAGTAACATCAATGATGATGATTATTTTTATTATTTGTTCGGCGTTTTGCAGAGACATTAGCGCCACATTCTTCTAGAACATAGGAGCAGTTACGGAGTGGGAGGGGGGTTAGGTCCGCCTCAGGGGGGGGGGGGGTTACAACCCCCGACCCCCCCCCCCCCCCCCCGTCGGTGCGCCACTGATAGAGTGAGCCCACTTTTCCCATCATCACGTGACAGCGGATATCGAGGAGGGCGGACATGGCGGCCCACCAGACAGCCGCGCCATTGAAAGAAAGGGTTCAAATTGCAACCGACAACAGCTGTGGCTACCTACATGGGGACATTGATCCAAACCTTAAGCGAAGCGTCTCTTGTGCAGTGCGTTTATTCGGTTTCCCGAATAAACACATGAGCGAGGTCACCTATCGTCAACTGCTGTACTGCTTTCAGTCAGGTCTTCAGTGCTGGGACACACGAATAGGAATATATGCCTTGCTCTACAGAAGTTCGCTACGGATTCGAATCGACTGGATGGTTCTGTTAATAGATCCTAATTACTTATTCCATTATCCTCTCTACCATTGACTAGTTGTGATTTTTCTTTTTATTAAGTTATTTCGTATCAAAAGGTTACGTTCGTAATGTTCAAATTCACATCAAAGAACGAATTAACCTTTCTTGTAGCATAAATTTGTAAATTAATGTCAAATCCGCCTGAGTCTTGGCTAATCCCCCCAAGTGGGTGGATTCCAAATGTGAAGGATCATCACCACCATCATCATCATCTATGCAAAAGAATGACACATTCTTGAGGAACCATGTCTTTCCTTTATGCAGCGTCTGCCACGGTGGTCTAGTGCTTGACTTGCTGACCTGAAATAAGCGTGTGCTCTTTAGGACGCGGCGGTCGCAGATTCGATGGCGGTTAACTGTGGTAGAGGGCCTTGTGCTGTGCGTTGTCAGCGCATGTTAAGGAACTCCAGTCGAGCTCTCCCCTTACGGAGCTCTCCCCTTACGGTGTGCCTCGAAATGACGTCGTTATATTCGTAGGTAAGGCCACGACAAGTATTATTATTTTTCTCCTTTGCTCCGTTTATGGTTAACCTTCCTGCCTTATACCATGTTCGTATTTTTTTCAATACGAAGTGCAACGCTGTACCTTTTTTTTTTTTAATGGACCACTAAAGTGCAGCAGTGACTCAATTTATACTGATAGATTGTCCTTTATGAATTCTACTGTCGTTGATTTCGCCATCATAGGTTGGGCATTAGAACAGAAGATGAAGGTTAATGCTCCATTTTTTTAAATATCGCGCGAAAGCCTCAGCATGTCAAGGCAAGCATGACATCACGGATTTCAAACTCATTTTTCGTATTTTGGCCATATAGGCGCCATGAAATTTCATGAAACTCTGCACTTGAGTAACACTCTTGTTTGGGCTAGTTGGCTAGCTGCACTTGAATTCTCTGCCCCCCCCCCCCCCCAAAACACAATGCAAATCATCTTTAGCGGTTAATAATTATGTGCTAACTATTAGCAGGTGCCTTCAAGAGATATGACGTCACAGCGAGTAGAAGCGGGAACTTCAAGGCGTCGTCGCCACCAGCATTAGCTTCTTGCTCGTTTTGTCGCTTACCGAGCACGTTCTCGCGGCAAGAGCGCTGCTTTTGGTATTGTGAAAGAGTGATTTATACTCATATTAGAAAATTCGCCTGTCCCTTTAACACAACGACGATTTCATTGCATGCCATTAGGTTTTATGATGTACTCTTATCTTCTCATTGATTTTGGATGTGATCGCGCAACGGACCTATTCCTTCCGTGTCGCCTATAGTGCGCATGGAAAAATTAAGCTCTGACCAGAGTTTACAAAGTTTCGAATTTAACTTGTTTCAATCTGTACTCCAAGAGCTGTTTTCACCGGTTATCTCTATGACACGGCTAAAATATTTCGCTCTGCGAGCGTTAGAACACACGTTCAGTGATTTACTCTATTTCATAAGGATTAACAACAAAATGAAACGTGGGGCCGGGACACAGCTCAAGGATGGACGCGTGGAAGCATCGTGCATTTTTGTGATGAAACAATGCTTTTGAGATGGCCGTGTTTTTTAGTGTAAATGCTGTGGCAGCTTTTATGTCAAACTCTAGATAATTGCTTTCACTCTGACAACGGGCGCGTTTCTTCCAACTCCTGACAGAACTTGTAAATGTAAAAAGGGGAATAAGTTTGAAGTGGACTCCAATGTAAACATGAAAGAAGAAGGGGGGCGCAAGAGAAGTAACGACGGAGAATTTCTGGGAACAGGCAGAATAAGATTAAATGGCGTAAGCCGAGAGTACAGTCCTTATAGAGCAATGCATTTGTGGAGCGTAGTGCACCCCATGTAACGTTTGTGGTACTTCGTATACTTCCCGTAGCATGTGCAATTAATCTGCTTAGCAATAGCATATTAAAAGGTCAGACTGAACAAATGCCGAGAACACCTCTCGCCTTTACGTGGACCGCCTGAGATCAGGAACCAACGCTATGTGACAGCGCGGAATCGTTACGTGCGCTGTTGCACCCGAGTACGCAGCGAGGGAACCGCATTTGAACTGTTCCCGCCATTCTTGCGCTGGAGCGACAATAAAGGACAGCAAACCGCTGAGATGAGCACGAAAAAAAAAAGAAAAATGAAAGAACATTGTCGCTATTGCAGCAATTTCATTTTATGCAGCAGAGAAAAACGTGATGTGCGTGATGGACTTCAGTTACCCAGTGTAGATATTTTCTGATTTCTTAGTCTCCTCTATCATCACTCACGGTTTCCGCACTGTTGCACTGTTGAGCTGCGACGTTCAAAAGTTCATGTGTAGGAGGTCCCTCTAGTCGCTGGGGCAATGAAATTTTGTCTTTTTGTGGGTGTTGTGCGATTTCATATATTTCATATATTTCATATATTTTCTTTATTTCATATATTTCTTTCTTGCGTATTCCAATACATTTTCATTATTTCTTTATATAATTCGGATCTTGTTTTTCACCGAAGGAACTTCGGATGCATTTTGTGAACATGTAATGTTTGAGCGCTTTTTTCGCCTTTTTCTTATTATCGTTTTTAGTGTTCTTTTATCAGAGCCAAAGTGTATGATTTTCTTGTACCTATTTCATATATTTCTTTTTCTTGCGTATTTCAATACATGTTCATTATTTCTTTATATAATTCTGATCTTGTTTTCTGCATTTGTGTTAATAGTTGTTCTTATTTTGAGCTTCTAAAAATGTGACTATTTTTATACAACGCCACGTATATGCCTTGTAACGGACCATCGGACCAGTCAAGCTGTATTCCAAACAGCTTTTCGCCGGTGGTATCCGCCAGAACCTTGTATTTCTGGAAATAAATATTCTATTCTATCCTAACTTCGGGAGTCACGACACCTTTTCACAAGTGGAACGGCCTTGTCGACTGTTAGAAGTTGACTTCACTACTGTTGATGGCCGCAATAATAACGCTCTGCACCGCGAGAATATGCATCACCAATATGGCCGCTAGGGCAAGCGTTTCCCATGGTCCAGAATCCCGTATGGTGTGGTACGTACGAGGACAGAAAGACAGAAAAGTACCTTAGAGGTGCCCGACAACACCTAAGTCCTGAAGTTTTTACACACTTAATACAATGATGATAATGATTTCTGGGGTTTTAGGTCCCAAAACCACAATTTGATCATGATAGAAGCCGTAGTGGAAGGCTCCGGAAATTTCGACCACCTGGGTTTTTTTTAACGTGCACTGACATCGTACAGTACACGGGCCTCAACATTTCGCCTCGATCGAAATGTAGCAGTGGCGGCCGAGATTCGATTCCGCGGCAATTGGATCAGCAGCCGAGTACCGTAGCCACCAGACCACCGTGGCGGCCGGCACACTTAATCCACTGAAGGGGAGAATACATGCTTTGCAAACGACATTTTTCAGCGTTTCCGTGGCGTAATTTTTACCTTAATCACGCAGCAGTTGGTTCATAGTGTGCTTTACCTTGAATCACTGGCGGGAGGATATAATATTTTTTTTTTCGTTCGAGGTGAAGTACGCGCAAGTTGTTCGGCTTTGAGAGGTGGCACGCTGTGACTCATCACCGCAGATGTTCTAGTCCTGCGTGATAGCGACTGGTGGTTCTAGGTATTCTGAACGCACCTGCTGATGGAGCGACTTGGCAGGGTGCTCTACGTACTGTCTGCCCGGTGATTCACTGAACGCGTAGGTCGGGGTCGGCAAGGCGATCTCTTTGCGCTGCTGCTTCTGACTCACGTGTCCTGAAGATGCAGCTGCTGGAGGTAAGAAATGTCTTGCGTTATGCGCAAAATTGTGTGCTATATTAGTTCTTAGTATCCTCTGACACCTTTATTTTGTATTTTAGGATTTCAACCTACTTCTAAAATTGCTCTCAAGTTATTTTTGTGCAGCCGCAAATGCATTGAAAAAAAAGAAGAAACTGAAAACGGCCTATCAGCATCCGAAGACAGAAAAAGACAAACAAACAAGGAGATTATAATGTTCGTTTGTAGGCAACTACAGCACTATCCTGTAAAAAAAGAAAAAGAAGAAACATTTCCCGTTTTCTTCAACGTCGTAACTGCACTTCGTAACCGCATCTATGAGCTCAATTTTTGTGTGACAATTGAAAGTAAAAATTCAGTGCTTGTCAGCGGTTCCATGAGTCCTATCTCTCTATTCTATTTTATGCACCGTAAAACACGACCTTCTTGGAATGCCTAATAGCCCGTACGAAAACCCTACTAGTCGTTCTCCACCTTTTTGTTATCTTTCGCACCATGTCGCGTATTCTACGGAGCGAGTTGCAAGGCGTCCGCTCGCTGTGTGGTCTGCTAGGCTATCGCTCTGGTTGCCATGACGAATTAACTGCAATTTACGAATTCTCGCCCCTCCGAGTACGAGTTCGTTGCACTGAGACATTGTTAACATGACGCGGAACTAAATATAACGATCGTTATTATGAAAAGTTCGGTGTTCTGAAGTACGTAGTAGCGAAATAATTTTAAATTGAAACTACAAGCAGTCGACGCGGGATTCCTACGAAGTTCGTTGATCTGGAAAGTTCGCTAATGTGGCGTTAGTTCTACCTAAATTTCACTGTATATACGTCATAATTTTCATTATGGCTCTTATGGAGTTATTGGAATGTTGATTGATTGACTCATAGGATGTTACGTCCCAAAACCGCGGTTTGATTATGAGAGACGCCGTAGGGGACGCCTCCGGAAATTTCGACCACCTGGAGTTCTTTAACGTGAACTGACATCGCACAGAACGCGGGCCTCGACATTTCGCCTCCATCAAAATGCCGCCGCCGCGGCCGGGATTTGATCCCGCGACCTTCGGATCAGCAGCCGAGTACCATAGCCACTAGACCACCGTGGCGGGACGGAGTTATTGGAATGGCTATATGAAACGCTCCGCTGAGCCGCTGGGCTTTGTTTCTTTTGATAACATTGCTTTAGTTTTTTAAAGCTGCTTCTGGCTTTTCGCTAACGAGAATCCCATCTACGCCAATAGATCTCCGGTTCTTCGAGTGCACGCTGAAACAGGTGTGACCAAAACTACTTCTTTGTTTCCCCCTGTTAATTATACTCGAATTCTTGTAAAAATCCCTCACGGAATGGACAGTATTACTAAATAAAAAAAAATGATCAGACAGACGATTGCTCTTGACAGTGGAGTTTTTCCTTCCTCTGATTCCAGTGTGTTCATGAGAAGAACAGGACCATCATGTTCTGTGGATTGTGTCTGTTACTGCTGCTGTTTTCCCAACCACATTTAACGAACGGTGAGAGAAAAAGTTATTTTCATCCTGACTAAGTCACTGCAGCGTGCGATGTAGGGGCATTGGGACAGCCAACATGATCGAAAAATTTTGTAGGCTTTTGCGCTGAGATGAGCAACATGAACTGTAAAAAAGCCTATAGTTTCTCCTCTTCTACCTGGAGTGCATCTGAGCATAGAGACTTGTACTTGTCCTAGACACCTTCTTTCCGGTAAGCAATTGAAGTCAAAAGGTGTCTTAAGTTTTTGTTTCGTACCTTCATGTTTACCTCGCATAATTCTTATCCCTAAGTCCTATTTTGAGCCCTTCCTGCCTGAAAAGTAAGTATACCTTTTGTATGTCTGTTCTTTGTACGTGTTCTACAATAAAATAATAAGTACTTGGCAGTAGAGGGTGAGTAAGAAGCCTATCAAAGCAAAGAAAGGGTTTGCGTAACTAGCCCGGCACAGCACATCATCGGCGAACGACGGGGCGTCGAAATGAGTAGGGAAGGGGGGGGGGGGGGGCAAGGTCTCAGTCTGATCGCTAGAAGGTGAAAGCTAAAAAATAAACATAATTACGATGTGTTGCATATTAAAAACGGAGTCACGAACGTATTCAACGAGAACAATATAGCGGCATGCACATGCAGAAGCACTGATAAGTGGGCGAGTTGGTACGTGTTCTTGATTAAGAAAACGGCGCAGCACACAAAAACGAGGCACTAATGATGAACAAGAGAAGAAGATGAAGGCCGGACTGACATCTAAAGCTGATTCGATTCAACACACATTTGTATAGCCACTCGTGGGTACCATCAATGCACAAATAAAAGCAAAATCATATCTGCCCATTCAAAAACAAGATTTACTTTGGCATCACGGCGATAGATGGGGCGCTGAAGCAAGAATTACAGTTATTATGTATATGCAAAGCCTAGATTATCTCGCGAGTTGTGTGGTCGTGATTCCTGGCGATGATGTCGGTCTTTTTGAGCTGAGGAGTGCACCCGCACCGTTCGCAGTGCGCAGTTATATGGCTAGACTATCACTACGTGTTCCATTGATTGATTTGTGGGGTTTAACGTCCCAAAACCAGCTGACTACGTGTTTAAGCCCCGTGTTCTTTTAATCTTACATTGACACATCTTCCCGTCTGTCCTATATATACCGAGTCACATGTTAAAGGTTGTACACCCCAGGTTGTACACCACTGCCGTCGCACATTTAGTTGCTGGGTTTCTGTGGTCCACTCAACAACCTACCTTCCTTCTCCCCCTTTTTTGCTTCTCGCTTCTTGCCGACGCGTGCGCAAATTCCTCCTAGCTTGTTAGGTGCCGAAAATACTACTTTTACACCATAGCGGCCTGCCACGCTTTTCAGTGCCACGTTTTTTGCTGTAGTTCCGCATATTCACAAGCTTTCGCATGCACTGGAAAACGTGGCAGGCCGCTATGGAGTAAAAGGGACCTTTTACGACCCAGAGGCACGTGGAATGAAATAAAAAGCATGGCGTATGAACCACGGCATGACTCCCATTTCCAACGTCACGTATGTATGTATGTATGTATGTATGTATGTATGTATGTATGTATGTATGTATGTATGTATGTATGTATGTATGTATGTATGTATGTATGTATGTATGTATGTATGTGCAGGCTTTGCAGTTGTTGTCCAGCCACTAGGCGGGGGCGTAGTCCAGCCTTCTCCTATGGGTGTACCTTCTACCGGCATGGGCATGACTGGAATGAACATGGGCGTGGGATCCTTGGGCATGGGTACCATGGGCGTGATTCCTGCAATAGGCAGCGGTGCCGTGCAGCAACCTCCTCCAGGTATGTGCACATGTGTCACGCACATGCACGTAATATGTTAGACCTCGTATGCAGACTGGAATGAAGATAAAATTACTAGTAGGTGGAACTGGCAAAATGCAGCTGTGTACAATGCCTGTGACTAAACGGCTTGAAATACCGGATGAGTGTCTCGCACTTTTATTACCGTAAAATGCCCCTTGCACAATACCCCACATAATATACGTCTGCCCGAGCTCTGACAGGAATTATGTGGCGTGGTGGGTATTCATGGATTCTCCTCGTGGGATTGCGTTCACGTTTTTTTTATCACCTGTCGACCGCTCTGGGCGGTCCCTTTATAAGGCTAGCTTTATCAATATTATGTGGCTTGAAGTTTTTCTTAACACATTCAACCTTCCTTACATAAGTGCACGCTTTGTGTGTGCCGGCGTTTACAACTATAAGCAAGTGCCCAATTATGATATGCCAAGTGTGACGATAGTTCAATTGAAGGACACCACGTGAATCAACTAGCATGCTTTATTCTTACGTCAGAATGGGCTGGAATTAGCCGGATTTCAACGAGCTGTTCAAATTAGCAACGCTGCACTCTCGCGAAGATTACAGCGGATATGGATTCCTTTCAACCATAACCTGAATGCTTCAATTGCGTTTCAGGGTCCAGCTGCTATGGTTTAAAAATAATTAGTATAGCTTTGCTAACTACTGATGAAATTTTCACTTCTACCCATCCTACAGTGCGGGACTCAGTAAACAAAGCATTTCAACAGAAAGCGAGAAAATATCTGTTACTCTGTATTTATTGGGCTTTTGGACACGTTTTCTGAAACACCTTGTGTGTGCGCGCCGTGTGGTGTTGGATTCACCTAGGTTGTTGAGGAATGCCCAGGTCAAACCAAACTATGAAATGATTAATTCGCAGCAGACGCGTTTGATGCTCCACGTTAACAGATATTAAAATCTGAAGAACGATATTACGTTCAATAATATGGATAACATGCAAATGGTCAGTGTTCTTTACAGGCAGCGCAGTGACGCCAACGTAAGGCCATTGCAGTCCTTAACAAGTGTGCCTAGTTCTTTTACGAGTTTTTCCACACACGTGCATGTTGAACTTGCGTATGCGATCAGACCTGCGAGAAATGAGAGCCCCGTTCGAAGATTTTAGGCGCGGTGTTAGAATGTGTCGTTGCTGCGAATGACTCACTTCCTAATTAGCATTGACGAGCCAACGATGCATTGTACTGGATATACAATAACCTCAGTGTTGGAACACCAGGCAGCGAGATTTTGTTTATTATGTCAATAAGCATTAACGGTGGTAATGCTTCTGACTCACTGTGAGACCGCTACACTTCAAGGCATGCTTGACCTGAAGGTTCAGAGTTGTGTTGCAGTGTGTTGGCGACTTCACCAGATACAAAGGTGCGCTGCACACAGAAGCTGTTCACTGAAAAATGAGTACCTATATGTTGTCGTGGGAAAACGTTCAAGACGTGTACGTCAGAAATGTAATAGCAACGACATAAGTATTCCCTAAATCTAAAACTAATGTTCCATGCTGAGCAGCATCTTTACATAGTCCCGCGGCGGTGGTCTAGTGGCTATGGCACTCGGCTGCTGATCCGAAGGTAGCGAGATCGAAACCCGGTCGCGGCTGCTGCATTCAGATGGTGGCGAAATGTTGATTCCCGTGTGCTGTGCGATGTCAGTGCACGTTAAAGAACCCCAGGTGGTCGAAATTTCTGGAGCCCTCAATTGCGGCGTCTCTCACAACATAGCTGGTTTGGGGACGTAAAACCCCACAAATCAATCAATATTTTCGCATATTATGCACTAACGCATGACGCCAGTCGAATACACGGGCCTGAGGGTGTGTCTGCGACATATTTGCAACTGGAAAGCGCAAAGCCATGGGAGCATGTACCGATCAGTAACGAGAGAGAAAGGCATTCTTATAACATGGCTGGCTGGTTTTTGGTGGTGATACTAAACGGCGCAATGAAAAGAAAAAGGTAAACACGGGATGAAATGTAGACAGGCCAGACAAAACACTTGTCCATTCTGTCTCCTTTTCGTCTCCGTGTTTTTCTGATGTTGTCTATTTTAAGCAGGCATTACTGAGTTTCAATACGGTCGCTTTCCAAGCAGTGTGGTTTGTTCAGAGCTTTACCTTAAACCACTACTTTTCCCCGTGTATGTTACGGCTGATTTATTGACGAACGTTTCTTATTGCTTAGCTGCCTGCACGAAAAAGCACTGTCATAGTCTCAGTGACAAAATAGCTGCGCCCAAGGACAAGAGGCTCAACCGTTCAACCGTGTCACTCTGTTGTCGATTCTTCGAGCGAAACTTCCCATGTGAAGTTTCGCTCGAAGTGCTGGTGAACCTCTGCCTCTTACTTTCGAAATTTTCAGTTGTGTTGACTGACAGCAGTGGTGAAAAGAAAGTGGTGGGAACCGTGAATCCGCTCAACGGGGCCATCTCCGTCAACGCTGACAAGCTTAAAGAAGGCCTCACTGGGGCTACGGGGGAGGAGCCCCCACCACCGCCAGCTGAAGAGGCACCGGCTGAGTAAAGACCTGGACCTTCCTGGCTCTCTTTCACCTTGCATCTTGAATGTAATAGCACTAATGTGTCCGAAATTATCCACGAAACCATGGATACTTTGCAACTAGTACAGAAAGCCATGGGCCGCTGTATTCGTTATCTGGACGCTTGTGACTGTATACATGTAGATAGTCGAAAGCATATAATAAAATGTTAGAATGTATAACCAAGCATTCCGGAATGTGCAAAGTTTCTTAGGCTGGCGTTCTCAAGCCCTGATTAAAACACGTGGTCTTTGGGTAGGTGTATTAAGTTTAAATGCATGTTTCTGGGGCGGTAGACACGAGTAAGCAATTGTTCGCCCTTTGTCACACGGGCTATGGATGTGTGCTGCGGATATTAGGAAACGTCAACGTCCGAAGGCATTCTTAGGGGCCTATAGATTCAACACAGGTAGTACACGTGCGGTGGGTATGTCGCGGCCAGTGAGGTGAAAAACGTTCTTCACATCGTTGTCACATATGAGGTGTTCCTGCACCTCGGGTGCAATCACATCTGAGTGAGTAATACCGGCAAGTGTTCGCAAATGTAACTAACCACGTAGTAACAAGTTGTTGCCTAGTTTGATCGATGGCTTGCATATCTTTCTTGAAGAGGTGTCCTCTGTTACACGCCCAGCGAAATGCCTCAGAATGGTTGACGAGGTTCCTGTCAGCCGGATGACCAGTAGTGGAAAGTTGAGAAGTCGTAATCTGGTAAGCTGTTCGGTCTGTAGAGAATGATATCTTTCCTGAGAGAGTGAGGAAAGCATAGGCTGCAACAGTAGGCAAAATCGGAGCATACGTGCTAGTACTGGCAGAGCTCACCATGCCGTTTAGCTTAGGCGGCCCGCCGGATTTATTTTAAGCGGCTGTAGTTGGATTAAAACATGACCATTATAGGAAGGAGCTCGGCGCGGTCATTTCTGTTGGGCTTAATCATGAAGCGTCATATAGTGCCTGGTGACGGAAATAAAAGGTCGTTCGATGGGCTGCGAAAATCCTGCTGGCTTTTTTGGTGACAGGCTCGCTGACAGGCTCGGAATGTCTTCATGTAGTGAGTGACGTGACTCGTAACGTGCAGCCAATAAACGTTTCTTCCATACCCTCAAGCATGCGGGGAAGACCAAGTTAACGTCAAGTCATTGTATCACGAACTGGTGGCTGCAAGGCTGAAGCTACAGCGAAAAGGTAGTTGGCTTGGCCTGGTGGGAAGCTTTTCAGGAGGACATTTTCTAAACCAGCAAAACGACGCCAATTCTTGACTGAGTATAGGTCAAGCGCTCGCTTTATTTTGCTAGAAACAAATAAATGAAAAGCCTAGGAAAGCATAGGGGAAGTTATTCAAGTTCCTAATTGTGGTATTGCAATTTTGAAGAAATTTGTCTTTTCTTGCGCTTAATTCCTTACTATTTTTTTCAAATTTTACAATACCACAATTAGGAACTTGAGTAACTTCCCCTATGCTTTCCTAGGCTTCAATATTTTGTTGGTTCATTTAGTTTATATATATATATATATATATATATATATATATATATATATATATATATATGGTCGCGCCGATGCCGTACTTCCCGGAAGAAACGCGCTGGAGCTCAGATGATGCGAGAGTACCGTGCGTTCGTCGTAGTATTTTCGAAAAATTGTTTACGATTGCGCATATTCCGCAAACATAGCAACTTCACCGGTGCATTTCGAGAATTCTGCCTGCTCTTTGGTGACGAGTCAGGCGGCCACGCGAATGAGTGCTTTAAAGTTGTTTATTCATGCAAATGATCACTGCACTATCATAACACTCGTTAGCATTATGATTTTGTCTGTCATAAGCCACTGGTGGTCCTTGTACGAATAATTTATGCGGCCAAATTCAAACTATATATCATAAACATAATATATGCGTTGCCGATCTGACAAGCCATGCCACACATCTCTGACGCAATAGCTAGAGGTCGACATGCCTAACGTTTTCGTTTTCTCAAGTGCGTGACGACGTTATATTCGTACAGAAGCTTAAAAGATCAGTTCCTTTTAGGGACTGACTACTTCGTGCAAATTTGCTCTAATCGTTCCCTTGTGTTGTTAGTGTACAGATCTATTGTAATAAGTTGCATGGAGTGGTGCTCGTTACGTGTTTCATAAGGACTTACAAAAAGTTCAGTCTTGTTCGTTTCCAAAAGTGCGATTGCTATGGTTGCTTTGAAGTGACATCACAGGACATTAAGCAGAAATCGTATGCGTTTTGATCACAAATATCTAGCCCGAGAAATTGCTGGACTATATCGTCGTCGCCATGCCTCAGGCCAGCAACATTTCATATGCCAGCCGCGGCCGTACGTTCTGAAATGTTTCGACAAAGGCGATAGCATCGCTAGCGACCTAAGTGTGTCGCCTTTGCTGTATCCTGCGGCGGTGATTGGCTGGTTGAACATACCGGAAACGTGACGGCGGATTTCTGATTTGCCCAACCAGCCAATCACACCGCAGGAGATAGCAAAGACGACACAATTACGTCACCAGCGATATTATCGTCTTTGGCGACATATTTCAGAATGCGGCGCCTCTTTGTTTAATGAACGCTTATTTCCGTCCTGCACGCGCACATTTCATCAAGCAATATGACTTCCTTCGCGTTTAATTGGGATATACCTTTGTTTACCTTCCCCACCCCGGTGGTCTAGTGGTTATGGCACTCGGGTGCTGATCGGAAAGACATAGGATCGAGTCCCGGCCGCGGCGGCTGTATTTCGGTGGCGGCGAAATGTTGAGGCCCGTGTACTGTGTAATGTCAGTGCACGTTAAGGAATCCCGGGTGGCCGAAATTTCCGAAAACTTCCATTATACCGTGTCTCTCACAATCATGGCTGATTTTAAATGCAAAGCATTTCTTAGCGAACTTCGGCGAGTTTGAGCGTATCTATCTATCTATCTAGCCGCCTACGATTTTGTGCTCTCCTGGCCGTTTCGCTAAACGGATGTTTACGAAAATTGGTATGCCACATCATGACTACATGACGAGCATAAATGACAGGTCATAACATGAAAATCATGACATGCATGTCATGAGCGGCATAATTTACATGCCACGGTCTTGGTGCTCTCCTGGCTGTTTCGCTAATGGGATGTATGCGAAAATTGGTATGGCACAACATGACCGCCTGACTAACATAAATGGCAGGTCATAACATGAAAATCATCATATGCATGTCATGAGTGGCATGATTTACATGCCACGGTCTTAGTGCTCTCCTGGCCGTTTCGCTCATGGGATGTATGCGAAAATTGGTATGGCACAACATGACTGCCTGACGGACATAAATGACAGGTCATAACATGAAAATCATGACATGCGTGTCAGAGCGGCATGATTTACATGTCACAGTCTTGGTGCTCTCCTGGTCGTCTCGTTAATGGGATAGGACTTTTTGAGGGCCTAGTTGGTGCATACTGTCTAAAAATTGTTTAGCGCAGGCAAAGAACGGTGTGTACCTCTCTTGTGTGTACCTCTCTTGTGTGCTCCGTTCTTTGCCTGCGCTAAACAATTTTTAGACGTTAATGGGATGTATACAAATATTGGTGTGCCACAATATGACTACATGGGGAACATAAATGACAGGTCATAACATGAAAATCATGACATGCATGTCATGAGCGACATGATTTACATGTCACACGTTTCGTTAATGCGACGTATACGGAAATTTGCATGCCAAAACACGACTGCATGACAAACATAAATGACAGGTCATACCACGAAAATCATGACATGCATGTCATGAGTGACATGATTTACATGCGACGGTGTTGGTGCTCTCCTGACCGTTTCGTTAATGGGATGTATTCGAAAATTGGTATGCCACAACATGACTCCATGGCGAACATGACTGACAGGTCACAACATGAAAATCATGATATGCATGTCATGGGCGGTATGATTTACATGCCAGGCGTTTCGTTAATGGGATGTATACCAAAATTGCTATAGCACAAGACGACAGCATGACGAACGTAAATGACAGGTCATAACGTTAGAATCATGACATGCGTGTATGAGCGGCATGGTTTACGTGCCGCAGTCATGGTGCTCTTGCGGCCGTTTCGTTAACTTCATATGTACCAAACTGGGTATAGCGAGACAATAATGCAAATCCATGTTACGTTCCTTATGCGTGCTTCGCATTTCCTTGATTCCCACTGCAAGTTGGATCTGCCAATTTTTTGGACATAAAACCCCACAAATCAGTCAATTCTTTAACTTTGCACAGCTCTCATCGGTGATGTCCTGCAATAACTTGGCATCATTTACTCGACGCCTTCAACAGCAGACGGCAGGGCAGAATATATTAGTTTCAAGAGCTTATTTCAGCGCCTTTGCAGGTATTATCGCCGCGAAAATACCTTCAGGTACAAAGAAGCGTTGAGTCCACGGGCTGCAGTTAAATACAACGCGACAGCCGGTGCAATGCAAGCTAAGGGCCCATTTACGGTGAGAGCCGCCCCTCGGCTCCGCACTGCAGTCGGTGACTTGGAGAGGGAGAGAGATGGCTCCACTTCATCTCACCCTTTCTCTCGGTTGTTGGCGAAGCGGTCAACAACTGTGCGGAGCGGAGAGGTGATTTCTTATATCTGACGGCTGCGGACACTATCGCGTTCCACTTCTAAAGGCAAAACTGAACCGTCCTCCAATATAGATCTCGATATACAGAGAAAGCGGTGGATCCTACCGCATGGCGTAGCCATGCGCGAGTACACGAGAGCTCAGATCCACAGCCTTTGTCTCCACGAGACAATCGGAGGCAGCGCTCGCCGTACGTATGCATAATGATGGACTAGCGACGCCGCTTCTAGAGCCAGAGACAGGTAGGACTACTGCACTTTTGTACCGACGAAACTTCCCACTAGAGCGTGAAAAATCTAACACCCGCTTCTTTCATTCGCGTGCCATCTTGAAAAAGGTTTGTTCTCTCCCTCTCTCTCAAACGCGTTGGCATGCCATATGAGTACTTAAAATTTAAGTATGAGCATTTAAGATTTAAGCCTTTCCTTCGCCGATGTAAGGTTGCTATATTGGCGAAAGACAAATCAGAAACAACACAAACATTACGTCACGTTCCCCAGAACTGCGGACGAATGCTGACATTATAGTGTAAGCGTTGTTATGAATTCATGTCAACTGTGACACGTTTACACCGCGAAAGTTGATTCCCTACAGAAATCTACGTTATACACACCAGACACTTGTCTTTCGTACGACGAGTTGTGTGGTTTCTGTTACATTGGCTCTCTAATACACATAAAGAACAGCGAATAGCAGAAGCACGACGTTTCATAAAATATACGTGCCTGTCTTCGTACCGGAGCGCCTTAACGTTCACCACAATTCAATGTAGTGCAGATAAATCGTTATATCATAGTTTGACGGTTATCAAGCCGAAACGGCGCGTGCGCGACGCGGCTAGCGATGCGATACGCGTATGTGACAAAATGGGCCGTTGCGCGACGGGTCGCTTGGTCGATCGCTAACGCAGTTTTCGGAAACCAAAAAACGGTGGCTCGTCGTCTGGAGTCGTACGAACGACAGCCAATCACAAGCAGCCGGTACAAGTCCTACGTGATCGACGTTTTGTCGGTACATCGCACAAACGCGCTTGCAAACAATTGTCAATAAATAGCGAACACCAAAAGAAAAAATAGCAGATCCCACCTGCAGTGGGAATCAAGAAAATGCGAAGTATTATGAGCGAAAAGAAAAGGGACGACCACTAAAAAAGAAAAAGAAAAAGAGAGCGCTCCGTTCTCGTCACGTGTCCTTGCCTTATCGTATACAACTGCTTTAACTCAGTTTGTTTCTTTTCTTTCTTGACGAACCTTTTTCTTTCTTGACACGTTGTGAACTTACCCTTGTAACGATGTACCCCTTAGTGATGGTGAACAATTTCGTCGCCAATGCAGCTAAATGTTGAGGTGCTGCGCTCAAATAAGTATCGTTAACACGGGACGCGCTGTAATTAAGAAGAAAACACCAGTTTGTATTTTGTGATTTACAGTCTCACTCTTCCCCTTCAAAGTTCTTTCTCTCTCTCTTTCGCAACGTGCACGATCGGGAAGTTCAGCTCGTTCTTGTTCCCTAACGGCGCTTTCATTTAGGATGGGGCCCTGCATGATGGATAGAATTTTATTAATATTAACAAAATAAAGTGCAAGCCAAGGTCATCACAACGTGGTCTAGAAAATTTGATGGTTGAATGATCGTGAAGATGTTTGAAGACAGCCATTTACTGTCTGTAGATGGTCGAAAAAGAAGACTAAAGCAGTAAATGACCTAGTGCGCGATGACGTGTGGGTAATCTGAGTGGATGACTCATGTGGTAAGAAGTCTGTGCAGCGGCATTTTGTTCAAGGCGGCAGATTGAGGGAAGAGCACAGGAATCGGTGATAAATGAGGAGCCTTGCTGTACGGAGGCAGAAACTGTCGGGAATCCTGATTTCATCAGTCAAAATGAAGCAATGACGGCATATAAGTAGAAAGAGTAACTGCATCTAGCGGGACCATTTTGGACTGCTTTTCATGTACTGGTGAACACCCTAGGGGCCCTATATGACAGATGCATATTGTAATTTAGGTTGTATGAGCCATATATACCTAAGTAAGTTTACGTGTATTGTGTAATGGCGGGAACGGCGCTTGAGAAAATCGAGTGTCTTATTTGAGGCTGAAATTATGTTACCAATGTAAGTGCAATTTCAGCCATCATGCCTCACAAAGTAGTTGCTACAGGCTACCAAGAGCACCGCTCGATATACATGAGTACATGAGGAGGTACTTGATTTAGTGGCACTGGGAAAACGCTCCCACCAAGTCCCGTAGTACACTAGTCAGCACGTGGTCGAAACAGTTCCCCAATGTCGGAATAGCTGCACCGCTATGTGCGTGTTACGAGTTCACATCATGACAGTATTGCCGGTTCTTTCCTAGCTTCCAAAATCTGCTTTCACACCCGTTTTCTATTTTTAGCCCGGCAAAACGGTTGGTGATAATTTTCTTTGTCGCTGTGATACCTTGATGATCCCGCAAATTTTGGTGCATTGAGAGGAAGCCGAGCGGACCAAGGTTTCTTTCATTTATTTATTTATTTTTTGCACCGGGATGCTGCAGTAGTGGTCGCGCTGCGGTGGTTAACACAAGCACTTTAACGCGGGTCGGCGCCTCGCGGTTGAATCGCCAGTGATGCATTTGCGAGCCGCGTTTTATCTTTCTGAAGTGGGTGGTCGTGCATCGAGGGCGCGAGCATTAGGCAGGTGGTTTCCTGGAGTCACGGTGCAGTACGTTGGTATGCGGCTCGAGAACGTGTTATAAAGTACCTATGGAAATTTCTTGTTATGGAAGGGGGTTGAGGAGGGTAAGTCTTCTATAGTCTACATGCGTGATTTTTCCGACGGCGCGCCTTGAGCAGGAATAGTATGACTGAGAAGTTCCTTCTTCAACTACTGGGCGCATTTCTGGGGGTTGGCCGTCTCTGGGTTTACCAGACCGTTTTTGTCCAATCGCTATAACAGAAGGCAATGGCGCATTCTCTGCGCCTCTGCGGATTGCAACTAGGTCAAAGGTATTTGCCATTCACTTTCAGGGAGGTAACCGATGCAGGCACGATGAACGGGATACAGAGGTACCTAGTCCCTGATTCTTTGGATGTTCGCGCCGCATCTTTCACGGCGTAAGCCTTGCACACAAACTCAAATGCGTCATACTAACGAGTCATACTGTCTTCGCAGTGTCTCTGGGAACATCGGGGATTGGTCGCAGGTGGGCGGCAAAGAAATCTTGCTGTATATGTTTGTCTCTGGGAGTAAAGCGCAGAAGTCACGTGGAAGGGGAAGGTGAGAGTGACCCGGAATAGTGATGGTACTCGAAGTTCGCTGACCACCGCTTGCCCGCCAGCCGTTATACTCTCAATTTGGTATCGCATGGAGAAGCGGAGTCCTCCGCGGTGGTAGAGTGGTTATGGTGCCTGACAGCTGACCGAAGGATGCGGTGCAATATCGACCGCAGTGGTCGCATTTTCCATGCAGGATAAAATGCTAGAGGCTTGAGTGCTGTCCATTGAAAGTGCACGTTAAAAAGCCCCACGAAGATAAAATTTCACGAGCCGTCCACTATGGTGTGCCTCGTGGTCACATCGTAGTTTTTGACACGTAAATCCCCAGGTATTATAGTATTAAGAGGTGAAGACCAGCTGCTAGAAGAGGAACGGATAAAGCCGAGATGAACCACACGTCCGAAATATTTGCAAACCCAGCGAGCCTTGGCTGACGGGTGGCGAAGGGTGGACTGGGGGGTTATATGACGTCTCAGCACGCGTTTTAAGGACAGGTCATTATTCCGCTGGCTTCGCAAGTCACGGGCAGTCTGCAAGTGTGTGCGCGCGCGCGCGTGTGTGTGTGTGTGTGTGTGTGCGTTAAGCACTCCAAAGCGCTCCATTTGACCGTGGCCCCAATGCGTCGATAAATCTTTTATACGTAACGTTTTTTTATCCTCAGCATTCTGTGCTAAGGCAGACACCGCAACCAGTGACGTATTGCTTTTATGGGCACATCTGTTGCTACTTCCCAGTACAAACAGACATCGTTGCACCTGCATTCTATACTTCTCCTAGACCTTCGAAAGAAAAATAATCGGTTAGATTATCTACTTACCCTTACAAAGGCTGATCCAGCGGTCGCGACCTTTGTAAAAACATGTTTTGTTCATCCCATGCGTCTGCTTATATATATATATATATATATATATATATATATATATATATATATATATATATATATATATATATATATATATATATATATATATATATATATATATATATATATATATATATACGCCTTTATTTATTCAAGCGATGCGTTATACTGCGTTTGATTTTATTTAGACTTCTTCAGCTGTTGGCACAATCGACATGTTTGATATCTGTACAGGTACCATTTTTGCAAAAGCCCCGCATACATGTACCCGTCTCGCTGGCTATTCTTGCTGCCACGACCATCAACTGAAAGAGACAGGGACACTGTGTGCTTTAGGTAAAGCGTCTAGTACAGGTCTCGGTTCGAAGACAGACAATCAGCTTTAAAGGGGTCCTGAACCACCGCTCGGGCTTAGTTTTGAATACGGCTGGGTGTGTATTGAATGCCTCTCAGAAATTCACAGCCGAAAGAATTTTTCAAAACGGTTTGTTAGGAGCGAAGATAATGCGACCGGAAAACTTCCCTTTCCAGTCCTGTTTCAACTCTGCGGAATAGAGGGTACAGAGCTCCTTAGGGCGGTGTCGAAGGAGGTGCCCCGCCCACCGCTTTACGTCACCAGACTTCAGCGACGTATCAGAGTGGCTGACGAAAAGCGCGCGACTACCGGGGACTGTTTCTTCGCAGCGCGCTTGTGGCCGCCTGCTCGCTTCGCGCCTGGGCTCGGTCGCGTGCCCTCGCGATCACCGCATTCTTTTTCTTTTTTTCGATCCTCCGACGCTTTGTTTTCGTTCATCACATACGTTTAGGCTCGCAGGTGTGAGCGTTTACTTTGTCAGTGCTCTGCTTGTCGTCGATATTGCGGATAACGCGGCGTCAGTACAAACAGCGTAACTACCAACGCTGCTCCACCTTGTCCTGCATAACCCCAAGTTAGTTAATTGTTGATTAGTGATTGTAGACGGGACAATCATGCTGTCGGGCTCGAACGTGACTACTATGACTCGAAAGGAAGACCTTCACAACTCGGACCCTTGCCGACAGGTTAATGTGGAATAAGGTACGTTGACATGCGGTAAGATGGATGGATTAATTTAATGTGTGAATACACTAGTTCAATTTTAACAGTGAAGCTGTTTAAGCTAATGGTGAAACTGGGAAATCTGCCGAAAGTTCCGCTAAGCTATGTGATGCTAGCATAACACTACCACGCTGTAGTAAAGACAAAGCTCCCTAGGACTAGTTAGGTAAGGCTAAGTCTCATTCAATGGAGCCTAATTAAGATTCCTAGGACTAGTTAGGTAAGGCTAAATCTAATTCAAAGGAGCCTAATTAGGAACAATTAATTGAAGCCTAGTTCACACAGGACTAATCCAACTAAGCCAAACCAAGCCAAACTGAACTAATTCAACCTGAATTGAGCTATGACAAGTAAGTCACACCTAATTAAGCGGATACTAATGATTTATAATTAATTAAGCCATTGATACTAATAAACCATGTCCAGTTAAGGGAAATCTAATTATGCGCAAGCCTAATTTAGCTGATATGAACAAATCTAGTGTAAGCAAGCTTCTAATTAGACCGTGTTTAATTAAATAGTACTAATTAATCCACGCATAGCTAGGTTATTACTAGTTAAGTCAAACCTAAGCTAGCACTTATTAATCGAAGGTAAATTATGCTAGGGCTTCAAGGTCAAGCCTCATTAAGTTGAGACTAAACATATCAGGACTAATTAGGCTAACACTGATTAAATCAGGCCTTTTTCAGGTAGTATTCATCAAGCGATACCTAATTAAGATAATATGTCAAAGAACAGCGTAACTAGGCCTGTACTAATTAGGCCATGTATAATTAAGATATGACTAATTACCGCAAGTATAATTATATCATGAATAATGAATACCAGCTTATTAAACAATGTAGCATTAGGTATAAGTTAATTAGACCGTGTCTAATTAGTGTAATGCTAATTAGGTCCTGGCTAATTAAGTTAAGACTAACTCAAGTCTCAATAAGCTCAGATTATTAAGTTACGCCAAATTAAGCCAAACATTAGAGATGTAATGATTTCATTCGAAACTAATTTACCTTAGTCAACCCTAATCTGCTGTAACCCTTAATTCACCCTAATCTAAGTCTAGCGTAATCCGCTCTATAATATGCCATAGTCCACCTTAATGCATCTCCGTCTGTCTTAATCCACCCTAATGCGCCTTAATGAGCTCTAATCCACCCAAGTACACCCTAATCAGACCTAGTCCTTTAGTCTACCTTATATAAGAAATATTTTGGGTTCGACTCCAGCCATGTTATCGAGCGCGAGTACTAGAAGGTGGCGCATTGGAGTACCATAGGGAATAAACCCATCTACAATCACTGATGAATTAAAGTTTGGGATTAATTTGTGATGTATTACGGGCTGCAGGCATGCATTGTTCACGGCATCAATCGACAAATCGTCACAAATTGTTCATCATCAAATCCGTGAGAATGTCCCGACGCATTTTCTTATGCACCCTGCCTTAAAGGTCAAGAGGCAA
>CM023484.1:70201727-70339698 GCA_013339685.2 Hyalomma asiaticum
GCTTTCGCACGGCGGCACCACTCGGTGACGTACTTGGTCGAACTTTTTTCGTACCATCTGGGTTTCATATAAATATTAATGTAGAGCCAACAAAACATAACGATATGTTTACGTCTAGAAATACCTTGAGGCGACGTCACCGGATAGGGCCTATGATGGCCTGCGGTCGTTTCGAGAGCGTAAAAAGGATAGGATTCCAAAGGGGCGTTAGCAAATGTACACTGATTATTGCACCAAAATATTTCTGGATCAGGGTGTCGAATGCTTATGGAAGCAGCGAAAATTACAACCGGGTAGCTTTGCATCGCTCTCTCGATTCACTTTCATACACATATATTCCTTACATCATTGGCACTTTATATGCATATAATAAATGCCTTTTTAAAACGAAAGTTTTTATGCCGGGGTCCACCGCGACCCACTACGTCCCTTCCGTTACGGAAGTGACGCAGGAAAAGAAATGTAACAACAACGAAGAAAAACATGCAGGCAATTTTCTGATGCTGCGCTGGGAATGAACTGGCAGCGCCGGGCTCGACGACGAGAGGTGGCCGATGCTCTACCACTGCGCCGTTGGCGCACGTTCCCCCAAGCCATACGAACGCCGCTTACACATTACGGCGAACGCCGCTTCTTTCACCCATGCTCGATGCGTTCTTCCGGCTCTTCGAGCGCGCATCGCGAAGCACTTTGCCTAAAACGGTGCGGCCATCAAGGAGAGGCGAAGTGAAACGACGGCCGGACTGGAGAGTCCGGCCGCGGCTTTACTTCGCCTCTCCTGGATGGCGGCACCGTTCCACGCCCGTTGCAATGTGCGCCGTTCGTCGCAGACGGCTTTTCCGCCTTCTCCGCGCCGTCTCCGTCTACTCTTCAAGTATGATGACAACGAGAAAGAGAAAACTAATGCTTTAAGGGGATACTGAACAAACTTTTGCCGTCGGGATAAATGATCAAATTGAAATATTCGCTACTGAAATTTGTTTCCACAACCTTCAGTTCAGCCAGAGACTAGCGGAAAATATTGAATTTAATGAATTTTTCGCAAACTCGCGCGTCTAGCGGCCGCGCGGTGAACTAGAGGAAGTTGCGTGGCACCCACCGGATACTGACGCGCCGACCAATTCGCGACGAGCAACTCGCGACACAAGTGGTTTTCGGGAGGAGAGGTGGAGAGGGAAGTGGCTGGAGGAGGGAGGGCGCCGGTTGCATGTGACGTCACGGCCGTCGACAAGCGCACTGGCGTGCAGCCGCCGCGCTCTCACAATCCACTAAAAATACGGCCAACTTTTCGAAAATACGTAAAATGAACTCTTTTAAACGGAACAGTGAGGCCTTCCGAGTAGGTTTTCGATGTTTTCGCCAGATTTCTCGGTGTTTGTTCAGTATCCCTTTAAGTGCCCGAGTACGGTAACGACGTCGACGCGTAACTGTGGCGTCAGTAAACATGATTGATGCCTTTGTCACTCGGCATTTACTATCTGCTCTGTCCAGTTATTACGCGAACTGCTTTAGATACCACGAGGGGATGGTCACGGTCATGGATGCTATGGAGGTGATGCGTGAACGTAGGTCCATGCATGTAAAATGATGGCGTGCCATCCAAATACTGATAGCAATGGGCAAGTTCATATCGATGTACAATAAACATTCAACTGTTTAGGCTGAATGTTGATTTTCACACGTTTTTGTGTGAAACAAAATCAAATGACGTATCACAACTTAGTGTGATATAGCCAAGCAAACGTTGATTCGACGTAAAAGACCATTGCGCCAGTTTTGCAGTCAATATTATCGTTGGAACTTATTTGCGATACCAGCAGTCAAATTGTCTGCGCAGTCATACTGGCCACTTCGGTAGCGTTATTTGTACGCTTCTTTAACAACAACCTCACGTTCTGTGAGTGCACCTTTTAATTAGGAGCACTACAATTGAGGTGCGTTTGTAAGAACACTTACCTTTTCTGAGCCAACTTGATCGCTTCTGCTGGTCACGCTATCTTCTCTCTCAAGAAATGTATCAAGACCTGCATCCAATTGAGATTTAATAATCACTGTGACAGTTGCAATTTAGTAATATCTACCCAACACGTTGCCAATTATTTTATTTATTACTCATCAATATTTCGTCCCGCATTCACTTTCCCGTTGAGCATATGTTTTTCTTTCTGTGAAAATAACATGTTTTATCGTTTCGCTTGCTTATTCTGCGGTTAGACTACTGATACCCACGTCAACCAGGCTTTCTCCTGGGAGGATTCTGATTGATAAAGTGACGCACAATAATTGCTTTGGCGTGGTTCGAGAAAAGGATGATATGATTATGAAGCAAGATATAGTGCAGCGTTCCGTAAACTTTCACCACATGGGGTTCTTTAATGTGCACTGAAAATGCACAGTACACCAGTCTCTGCCATTTTTACATCCATCTAAAATATGAGCACCGTGTCATCCGGGTCCGCATTATAACCATCTACCAGCGTGGTGGATTTGATCTATGGTGTATACACTAGAGCACGCCTGTCTCGCACCCAGGCGCCCGCATAACGTCGAAAGCAAACCGGTTTCGAGGGTACGCGAGCAGACGACGGAGCTGAGCTGCCACGGCGGACAGAGCGTATGCAGGCGCGTGTATCTCCGGCAAGTAAATATGGCAAGCATCAGCTCTCAGGTTCGGAAAAAGTACCCGATTCTGCTACTTCTGCATACGTGATGGTGTCTGGCTGGTACTGTATCATTTACGGATGCCAAAACAACCAGAGCTAGAGCAAGAGATGGTTAAGCTCTGTCTGCGACGAGCAAAACGCACCACCGGAACCCTGCCAGTGCGCTCTTTTCAGGCGATTCCAGCCATAACAACAACGCCGAAATTTGCCCCCAGTGGTTCAATGCAGTGAACGGGGAAAACTACGAGTCCGGGAGCCCGGGGAAAATGAGCGGATGGGTACGCTAACGTTGTTATTCTACCGCGACGCTCATCTATTTCGTTTTACGAACGCAACCTATGTAACACGCAGGGCCGCTCCGAGCAATTTCTGAACCATAGGCGAGCACTGAAATACGTTTGGTGTGTCCAAGGAAACAGGCTTGAATACAGCAAAGAGACTAATCTTCTCATTTTATTTTTATTTTTCTGTCCCCGCGTAGAGTTACTGTATATGCTCCCTACGGGAGCCGAACATATAACAGTAACTCTAGCCCCGCGGAGATAATAGCGCTGTGTCGCGGCCAGCGATACTCACATCTGGCGCACTGCATGATCAGTCGTAGGAAACTGGCTACTTTCGTACAGGTCAGCATCATTTGCTACAATGAATGCCAGAAAATAAACCTCCTATTCATCACGGAGAATGTACCCACGTTTGTATTAACGACGATCGTGTGTCGACACAGGTGCACTTTCAAAGCTTCTGTCATTATGAGACGGTGTTGCAGATATCGTCCGCCAAGAGTTCATATGTTCCTCTTGTGGAACTCTTCACATTTCGTGCGTGTGTTACGCAGGGAAGAGTTTAAAGTGGTATCTGTCCGATGCGTAGCAATAATGCGGTTGTTTTTAAACGTCGGTTTGTTTTTGCAGCCAGTTTTTTATAAAAATTGTGGAGTAGCAGTTGTGGTTGCTAACACAACTGCTACAAAAGTTGTGGTTCTGGACGATGCAGCACTGTTGGGGACGATTATTGTGCTCTGTCACAGCCCGCTGCAACTTTGCGGACCTTTTAGCGAACGAGCGCTGAAATAATGGGATGGAAACAATATCTATTGGCCGCGAGGCCCACCACTGCTGTGGTCGGCGCTGCGATCGTTTTGACGTCACAGGTAGGATGCTCCTTCCTACCTTGCTCGTTGCGCTGCGTAGCTCCCTTGTAAAACGCGACGTGCGGGTCAAATCGCGCATTCTAAAGTTTTTGTCGTCTTAATGATCAGCATGGAACGTTCGCTTCCTGGAATGTCAAGTTCATTATCGGTATGCAGAGCAGTATTTGACCATCTTTCGCCATGTGGTAGCATAAAAAATATTCTCTAAAGCCTAAAATTTCATGACGTACCTGTTTTCATTCGTGATTTTCTTATCCCTACGTCTGTAAAGTTATGTGGTTATATGAAGAACGTAATCTTTTCATATACATTCGCTTTCCAACAAGTTAACACGCCGTTCTCATTGTTCATTTAATTCTGGCTCCGCCATTTTTTCCATTAAAACTATAAGAACGAGCTCGTACAAATCCTTGCTGATGATAGTTGAAGCTTTTAGAAGTTCTGCCAAATTAGCCTGATCATGTTAATTGTCGCTTTGTTTTACACCAAACTAATTGACGTGCTTGGGCACGTAAACAAAACTTCCTTGGCAAAGCAGCCGCGAATTCTCGGACTGTTTGTCAAGAAGTTCTTGATGCTGGAGAATGACAGGCTACCTGTAAGCGAACAAAAGAAGAAAATAATAGGCCAGGTTTGCGTTGAGACGCGCATGGCTTAACACACCGCAGCTCGTCGATTTGAAGTTGGACATGGTTCTTACATGGCCTTGCTAGTCTCACTTCGCAACCAGTTTAGCCGCAGCGGAGTCAGGCTTGCCTCAGTCAGTCCTAACTTAATTAATCTTGCATTAATTGCATTCGCTTAATTATGCTGGTCAACTTGGTAATACATATCTTAATTAGTGTTAACCTCAGTCTTGGTCTAATTAGGCATAACTTAATCAGTCAGCCTAACTAGGTCCGGCTTAGTTCTATTTGAAATAGGCCTGTGTAATTAGTAATAATTTGATTAGGCTTCGTTTAAATAATAGTGGTTTCATTTGCCTTAAGTTTGTTAGGCTTGGGTTAATTAGCATTACCTTATATAAATATACCTTAATTAATATTGGGTTAATTAGGCTTTGTTTAGTTTCAGAATACCGGTATAATTAGCGTTAGCTTAATTGTGCTAGTTTGAGCAGCATTAGCTTTAGGTAGACTTGACTTCATTAGTATTACCTTAATGAGGCTAGTCCTAATCCGTCTTAGCCTAATTAGCCCTAAATATCCTAGCTTATTTGGCTACACGACAAACTGATGGCAAAAAGTAAACCTATCTACCGTAAAGAAAACGGCGGCGATTTTGCTAAGCCAGCACTCCTGAGCATGCTTGACAACGCGCCAATCTGCCGATCATTCCCATATGCTGTCGACAGTGCGAGCGGGCCGGGCCGCTTGCGCGGTGGTATTGCCATATCCTGATTCGGTGGCGCATTTTATTCGCTGTTTCACGATCACTTGCATTCGTTCAACACATGTGAAATGTGACGTCAAAAATATTCCATAATGAATCATCAGCGTGTCTAGCAATTGCATAGTCTCATATGGAGTTCTATGGCTCATGACAGTAGCAACTCTTTACCTGGTATCGTCACCAGGGGCACGGAATCGTCGTACACTTGCCTCGATTATGGGGTCACTAAAATGCTTTTTTGGAGACGGTCATCAGGCAGAGGGAAGCACTCGCGGTGCCCATAACAAAAAGACCCGCGGCGGCATACGTGCAGGAAATGTGGAGTTGTAGCAGACGACAAAACCCGGCATCCTATGAGTGACGTCAGAGCGTAGGTGGCGCGACAGTCTGTCCTCGAGGCCAATAACCGCTGGCCGACGCTTGAACGCGTATGCCATGAAAATAACCGTTTTGCCGTTTCATGTGTTACTGCGCTCCACACGAAGCCAGCCCGTTCAAAGCGGTCTTTGCACCCTTTCCGCACCACGTTCGGTGTCGGCACACCTGTGAAATTTCTTTGCTATTCCCTTTCCGATGTTTCCTTTCCAACTAAAACTGTTGTTTTGCGTAAACAGCGTTGACGCCAATACTTGCAAGTCGTTCTTCTTTGAAGATCACGCGTGCGCGGGCCAAGTCGCCCAATATAGTTACCGCTCAGAGAGAAGCAGGCAGTCCGTGCAAACCTCAGGACGTTCATCACACCTGCACCTGTAGCGCTTGCCATGTTATGTTTTGACAGCACACCTAGTGTAATGTTGCCGCTGCACTTCTAAAATTTCTACATTCCGGTTTAGCAATTTCCTCCCGATGAGGTCGGCTTAGATGGTTGCTTAGTTTATTTCGGAGACGGAAATACATCTTCATTAACTTACAACAGGAGCTGCTCTACAAAAGGTGCGACAGATCATCCAGCGGGGATGAAAACCTCACAGGAAGCGGCGCCAGCTCACATTCTGCGTGCGAGTAGTCCAGCAAGGACGTTCAATAAAACTTTTTTTTTCTCTCTCTCTCTCACCCTGTTGCCTCAAAATAAAATTTATCCATTCATGCTTTCAGCGCAACAGCACAGGGGGACACACCTAGCATCTTTGAAACGCGCGTGCCAAACTACAATCGCTTTAGAACTGTGTGGCAACAACCTGCAGGAGCCTGCGTGTGGCAGCTCAGCGCGTTGTTTCGCCGCACGTGCAATAGATGGCGTGACGCGCAGTCCAAATATGGCCGCACGCGTCGAACTCGCTGTGTTCTGGTCTATAGACCTATTCCATGTTGGTAAACAGTGGTAGGCACCGGCGATATAACCAGGCCTTGTATCGACGTCGCGGCGCGGGGGCCCCGCCCACCGCTCTCCGCGGCCCTGCACGGTCGCGCCGCCGCCGCCGGCGCAGCATGTGCGAAAGCTGCCTCCGAGCACGGGGCGTCGGAGCGCCGACGGCGTGTTTTCAACAGTTTGCAAGGGGCAGCCGTAGGAGATTAATTTGCAGTGGCTCTGTAGGAAGTATCCAATGAATGTAGAAAAGAATACATCGACGCTCAGCAATGACAAGATGTGAAAAACTAATTAAAACGACCAGCAGCGCGACATCCTTGCGCACAAACAAACGTATCGGATTAGTTACTCAAGCGTAAGAGCCATATTGGTGATGCTATCATCTATGCAAATACCGCTGTGATAACTGACACATACGGACACACAAACAGTTACGTGCCAAGGACAATTAAGGCTCTCGAATCAACGCTAGCAAGGCGCGCGTAACCGCCGGCTCCTAACTTAATTAATCTTGCATTAATTGCATTCGCTTAATTATGCTGGTCACTTGGTAATACATATCTTAATTAGTGTTAACCTCAGTCTTGGTCTAATTAGGCATAACTTAATCAGTCAGCCTAACTAGGTCCGGCTTAGTTCTATTTGAAATAGGCCTGTGTAATTAGTAATAATTTGATTAGGCTTCGTTTAATTAATAGTGGTTTCATTTGCCTAAGTTTGTTAGGCTTGGGTTAATTAGCATTACCTTATATAAATATACCTTAATTAATATTGGGTTAATTAGGCTTTGTTTAGTTTCAGAATACCGGTATAATTAGCGTTAGCTTAATTGTGCTAGTTTGAGCAGCATTAGCTTTAGTAGACTTGACTTCATTAGTATTACCTTAATGAGGCTAGTCCTAATCCGTCTTAGCCTAATTAGCCCTAAATATCCTAGCTTATTTGGCTACACGACAAACTGATGCAAAAAGTAAACCTATCTACCGTAAAGAAAACGGCGGCGATTTTGCTAAGCCAGCACTCCTGAGCATGCTTGACAACGCGCCAATCTGCCGATCATTCCCATATGCTGTCGACAGTGCGAGCGGGCCGGGCCGCTTGCGCGGTGGTATTGCCATATCCTGATTCGGTGGCGCATTTTATTCGCTATTTCACGATCACTTGCATTCGTTCAACACATGTGAAATGTGACGTCAAAAATATTCCATAATGAATCATCAGCGTGTCTAGCAATTGCATAGTCTCATATGGAGTTCTATGGCTCATGACAGTAGCAACTCCTTACCTGGTATCGTCACCAGGGGCACGGAATCGTCGTACACTTGCCTCGATTATCGGGTCACTAAAATGCTTTTTTGGAGACGGTCATCAGGCAGAGGAAAGCACTCGCGGTGCCCATAACAAAAAGACCCGCGGCGGCATACGTGCAGGAAATGTGGAGTTGTAGCAGACGACAAAACCCGGCATCCTATGAGTGACGTCAGAGCGTAGGTGGCGCGACAGTATGTCCTCGAGGCCAATAACCGCTGGCCGACGCTTGAACGCGTATGCCATGAAAATAACCGTTTTGCCGTTTCATGTGTTACTGCGCTCCACACGAAGCCAGCCCGTTCAAAGCGGTCTTTGCACCCTTTCCGCACCACGTTCGGTGTCGGCACACCTGTGAAATTTCTTTGCTATTCCCTTTCCGATGTTTCCTTTCCAACTAAAACTGTTGTTTTGCGTAAACAGCGTTGACGCCAATACTTGCAAGTCGTTCTTCTTTGAAGATCACGCGTGCGCGGGCCAAGTCGCCCAATACAGTTACCGCCCAGAGAGAAGCAGGCAGTCCGTGCAAACCTCAGGACGTTCATCACACCTGCACCTGTAGCGCTTGCTATGTTATGTTTCGACAGCACACGTAGTGTAATGTTGCCGCTGCACTTCTAAAATTTCTACATTCCGGTTTAGCAATTTCCTCCCGATGAGGTCGGCTTAGATGGTTGCTTAGTTTATTTGGGAGACGGAAATACATCTTCATTAACTTACAACAGGAGCTGCTCTACAAAAGGTGCGACAGATCATCCCGCGGGGATGAAAACCTCACAGGAAGCGGCGCCAGCTCACATTCTGCGTGCGAGTAGTCCAGCAAGGACGTTCAATAAAACTTTTTTTTTCTCTCTCTCTCACCCTGTTGCCTCAAGATAAAATTTATCCATTCATGCTTTCAGCGCAACAGCACAGGGGGACACACCTAGCACCTTTGAAACGCGCGTGCCAAACTACAGTCGCTTCAGAACTGTGTGGCAACAACCTGCAGGAGCCTGCGTGTGGCAGCTCAGCGCGTTGTTTCGCCGCGCGTGCAATAGATGGCGTGACGCGCAGTCCAAATATGGCCGCACGCGTCGAACTCGCTGTGTTCTGGTCTATAGCACTGAAAAGAAACACTGTCTCTCTCGCAGACGGAATAGTTGGGGGCTTTGTGTTGCTGTCGAGCGTTAGGGTTTGCTTAACGCGCAACCGTTATGTAGTTCACGAGTGAATGTGTATACTGCTTTCATATGTTCAAGAATCCAATAGGCTACGGCGTTCACGGCATCAGAACGGCGTCGCTTCTATACCCCACCGGCTTCGTCAAGCACGATGGCGCTAAAAAATATTTGTATTAATCTGCACCGCTTCAAAGGTATGCTATATTATCATAGTTAAAGATTCGTGGTTAACAAGTTCGCCAAGGCTTTGCATTCGGTGCCCACCGGGGACGGGTTATTTTGCTCCACTTTGTTGCTTGTTGCTTCATGCTTCCTTCATCTCGAGATTACTATATTTCAAGTGAAACTATGAGGACACCTAAACAATTCTTATAATGCACAATAGCGAGTGCATTACTAGTCATTAAAATGTTTCATCAGCTTGTCGCTCTACCTTGCACGTTCTGGTGGTTTTGGGTGGTGAATGTTTTTTTAGCGGGCTTCGCACGTTTTACAGCGTTGCAATGGTCGCGTACGACGTACGCAGTGAAAAGAATAAGATATATGAACAAAAGTAACAAAAGGTTACTTTCCAACATGAAACCTAGGCGAAAAAATTGAGCAGTTCTGCAAAGCTGTGGTATCATCAATGAAGAGGTGTACACGCAGTAAAACATACATATACGAGACTTCTTTTGTGAAAATACCAAAGGAAAAGGATAGCAAAGCACTACGGTATGCGAACAGCAGAATAGTACATACATACAAAGAACTTTATTGTAAGACCAGAGGGACTAGTTTATGGAGGTCCTAGGACCCCTTCAACCATCGGCGGCTCCACCCAGGTCGGCACCGGAAGATGAATATCCTCCGTGATGGCCCGGGGACCAGCAGAAGATATATTTTTTTTATTTACACTTCACCTACATCGCCGTACGGCATTGCGTAGGGGAGGTACACATGGGTAATAACATACCACAGTTAGCAATCGATATGATAGTTGCGACAAATACAACGATACACAAGATACTTTTAAGAAAAAAAAAACACTCGAATAACAGTGAATTACACAAGTCATAAACAGTGACACAGCCATACATTTAAACAGCCAAACGCTTCGGGACAACAAACCACTCCTATTGGCAGTGGTATTGTGGGCGCTTTTACAGAGAAGAAAAAAAGATTTCATATATGTTAGTAGAATTCGTAGAAAAAAAAAAAAAGGAAAGCAGACTTCGCGTGATAAACATGTTTTCCCCCTCAAAAGCTCAGAAATAGAAAGTGGACATAGAAAATGCCCTGACAGGATAAAAACTGCTGATCACGCGCTTTCGAGGGCGGAGTTCGTCCTCGTCCTTGCACAATAAAGATGGTAAAAGCGAAACGTTTAATAATACTGTTCAAAGTACTTTCCAGGCTTTGAGAGAAGAAAATGATGGCATAGGGGGCATGAACTATGGCGTAGCTAGGTTAATGTCTGAAGGAGTGAATTTTGGCAGTACACAGGTAAAAAAAAAACAAACAGAAGTGTGGAAATTAATCGAGAAGCTTCACAAAAGATTAAGACTAGCAGAGGAGGCGATTGAACGCAAAACGATCGGTGTGGCAATGATTGATGAAAATATTAGTGTCGGTCAAAGCAAAGGTACAGAGTGGCCGAAGATACGGGAGCAGCCGAAAGAAACAAATTGACTTGGACAGGCCGCGTAGTGAGATTCAGAGATGGTAAGTTATACCAGCAGGATTAAATGGAGTATTAAACGAGGATTAAAGGAGGATTAAATGGCAAACGGAGGATTAGAGCGGCCATATATGATAGAGATTTAGAACAATGGAACTGTTTGCAGGCTGTAATTGGAATCAGGGTGCGCAGATCAGGGCATGATGAACACAGCTGGAAGAAAGAAGCGTTCATCCGGCAATGGATTAAGTTAGGCTCCAGACGACGGCGGCAATGATGTTTATGATGACGGTGATCATGAACCTTTATACACCATCCAATTTCCCCTTTGAAACCTGCGTACTTGTCCGCGAGAACATGCCTAAATTTCCGCGCGTTTAAGTGGGTCGTCAAGTTGAGTTTCCTTTATTTAAAACAAGTGTCCTACTTCTCGCTTCTGTTTGAGAGTTGATAGTTCTAACGCACGATCAATGACCTTTACTGATATCTGCCGGTATCGTAGGCGGTTAGAGCTGTTTAGAACACGAGGTAGCAAAGTTTGTTTAATTAGGTAATCTCGAAAGTAGAAGTTTAGACTACCAACGGCCAGCAACAAAACGATAGAAAGTTAGAAACATCCCTTTTCCCATGACGAAGGAAGCGTACCTGTTGAGAGGCCGATAACAATGCCAGTCATAATAATGCAGCGCAGAAGAAACCTGAAGGTATTTTCTTGGCGTCGCATCATCATATCTGCAAAAATAGACGTGTTCTGTTAAGTTTCACGAAAAGTTCAACTTAGCGCGAAATACACAGGGATACAAGAAGAAGCGAAACAGACAGGACGGGCGCTTTCGCTTCTTCTTGTGTCCCTGTGTATTTCGCGCTAAGTTGAACTTTTCGTGATGCATAACCAACTAGCCCAGCAGTCTGTCCTACTAAAGTATAGTTATGTTAAGTTTGTTTACAGGAATTCAACGCCAAAGCTTTCGAGCCTGGCGAGGACGCAACGCGCGTGTAATCAATAATACTTTAAGGGGGTTTGCGTGCCATAAAGAGCTGTGATTATGAGGCATGCGTCGTTGCTTTACGACGTCAGAGCAACGTGACCAAGACACGTGGCATCATCATTGCCTCATGAACTCAAACTGGGTGAAGTCACTTTTGAGGGTAAGCGGCCCTAGTTCTGGTCGCATGTTTTGGGAGTCGGCCATGCCGTCTTTCAACGTGGAACGGCTCAATCTTCTAACTGGACTTCGTCTATTCAGGGGATGCGCGACCGAAGTTTGTTAGAGAGTGGTCCTAGTGAATCTCTGGACTGGGCCAGGTCAGCTTTAAACGTCAATCAACTCAGTTTTTGTAGTGGAAATAAATTTTTTAGAGGCGTCGGTCAGTTATGTTATGAATGCCACTGACACATGGCGTCTCTTGGTGGCGTAGGTTTTGGTAATGACTGGTGCTAATGCCATTGCCGGGAGGGGGGTTATGAGCTTCAAGGTGCATACAATGCTTTCGCTATATTAATTTCAAAGGTTTAATAATGTCGTTCCTCATTCTTTACCGTAGCATTGTCGCATAAAATTTTTATGCAGCGTAGTTATTTTCTCTCCCAGAGTTGTGTGCAGCAAATTCGAAATATATCATAATCGACGAGAAATCTGCCTCCCTGCACAAAGCGCTCAAATTTTCTAAAGCATTGCTCTGATAGAGCAAATCATTATTGCTCCACATATTGTGAAAAGACAGTCAGGCGCATTAATAATTTCATCCGCGTCAATTTCTTATGATTTTTGCGGGATCAAACTATTACGAGCAGATTCAAGCCTCAGGGGATGCGAGTTCACGGTCCTCCTTTGACCATATAAGTTTTTTTTATATTTTTTACGCTCAAATTTCTCTACGGTGGTAATAAAGTGATCATTAATTCAGTAGCAGGTAAAGAGAGGCAATAAATAGGTAAGTTTTCTGGGCTCGATTAACAGTCAGCTTATTTGTCCTGTACCCTGAAAAAACTATTGTGTTTTCGCCGCAAGGGCAAAGCATTGGATGCAATAGAAACACAATAGAAAAAGTGCGAAAAGAAAGCAGCAACAATCTTGCAGATGACGTCCGTTATTTGGCGGCATACACAATGTAGGCCATTATTAGGGAACAGCAGGTTTCCGGGAAACCATATACGGCATGCTAGGAAAATGATCAGGACAAGAAAACTAGAAGAAAATTGTGTGGTCCTGAGGCGTCTGTTATAACACCATTGATGATTGATTTGTGGGGTTTAACGACCCGAAACCAGCTCTGGTTATGAGAGACGCCGTAGCAGAGGCCTCCAGAAATTTCGACCACCTGGTGTTCTTTAACGTGCACTCACATCGCACAGCACAGGAGCCTCGACATTTCGCCTCCATCGAAAGGCAGCCGCCGCCGCCGGGATTCGATAGTTATAACACGTACCGTTGAGGGCCGGGAAATTAAGCGACACGGCCTGACATGAATGGCTGGCACCTGGAGTGGCCTCTTAGGCATACAAAGCACGGTGAGACGGAATGATACGTCAGCGTCCCTGTAGGCAAGGCAAATTTTGACGAAATTATGAGGTGAAAAGCGATACAGTGGTGTAATTTCCAGGACGTGCCATACAAGAACGTCAGAAAAGGCTGTGTGGTGTTCCAACATGGGTGGCTGGCGGACACATAGATTGCTAGCACGTCCGTAAGGGTTACGTTCAGCCGTTCTGTCGAGTCTTTCGTATGTGGACGGTGAACCGTTCCCGGGTTGTAATGTGCAGTGTGCTGTGTTGCGCAGTGCAGGTAAAACTCCTAATTTCACCTTTCTTACTTAAAAAAAAAGTCTTCTTTAAAGCTTTAAGCATACATTTTCTGTATTTTACCACAAGCCTGACATAAACGTGGTGCGTTAGGGTGGCAGCGTCCCACCCAACTTCGCTGATCTGCAAGCAGTGAGCCGTCGGCTGCTGCAAGTGCCTATGCAATACCAGTGATATAGCATCCTCAACCAATTCTGCTGGTGCACGAGCACTAGTAGTGTTGGTGCACGTATACATGAAGCAGCCGCTGCTGTAGATGCGAACAAAATCTGGTGGTTCGGAAACCTCAGTATGGAGGCAGAGTAAAGAGTCAGAAAGCCAGAAAATAAGCGACAAAGCTGCACTTTCGGTTTAACTGTTTAAAAAGTAGGCCGTGTAAGCTCTTAGCAAAGTGCCGATCACTCTCTTTTGTCCACACCTCACTTTCTGTTTGTAGTGAGGCAGCGAAGTCACAAATGTGCCTCTGCCACCTCTAACTTAAACGCCTCGGCTCACTCTTTGATCACTTATGAGCCCTTTCCGGCCTTTCCGGGGAACGGTTTCTTCTTTTCAATAAAAACCGGACTGTACTCTCTTATCGAGCAGCGAAAACGCAAATTTCTCGCTCCTACTAAACCATACTCTCAGCAGGTAGCGACCGAGGAACGCAAACATTAGCCACGTCGGAGCTTCCTAATGCTCCTCTTGGCAGGAACAGCTCCAAGACAATAGCTGGTCAACAATAAATACATTTGGTCATCTGAATAAAGGACATGACCCTTGCCTTACTGCGGCTTCGTTGTTTTCATTAACGCCCACTGGTGAACGCTATGTGATGACACCACATCATCCCCCCCCCACCTCCTCCCCCCGCCCCCCACCCGCTCCCTTGGCTCCCTAGTTGTTTCAGTGGTCGCCAATACTTACACAGGACGTGTTGCTTGGTGCCCAGAAAAACATTCTACACGTGTGCTCGCAACGCTCCTGGATGGACGAGCTCTGACCAATTAGCTTGTCGCCCACGGTCATCCCATGTTCAGTTGGCTGGAAGTAGGCGCGCACGCATTCCAGCTGCGTGACTCTATCCAGCTACCACAGATGCTTCCCTGCGAAGACCTTTTTCGTGTCGTTTCGCCTATATTCGTACCTTGAACGAATATCGTTCTTGTCATATGCATGCTTTCTTGTCCCATAACCCTTGTGTTTTAAAAGGCGCCATTTGCTGCTCTGCAGGTGCCAGCACAGGGACTGTGTCCCAGTTCTGGACAGCATCGTAGACAGCCTGCCTTGAGAGCTTCAAAGACAGCTTTGCGTCCTTGTCGTCCGAGTAATGGAACTTGCCCGGATGACGTTTACGCGACGAGACGCCATCTCGCGTCGACAAAAGAAAGGTGAAGAAAACGCTCACAATTTTCGTTCATTTTTCTTATGTCGTGTTCCAGTCTACGAAAAACTCTATTTAGCTCACATTAAGCGTGTAAGAAAGTGCCTACTTGCGGGCAGACGACCACTCCGGCGAGGTCTGTGGATATTCAAGGAATCCTCTCAGCCGCCATTTTGTTTGGACAGCAAAATAGTCTGCATCCTTTTTGTCTTCGTATATCGTCTTCGCGAAGCTGTCTATTTTGCCGGCTACGTAAAAAATGGAATGGGACTGAAGATGGCCGCTGCTACGTAGCTGTCTATTTAGCCGTCTACCGTGAGTATTGGAACACACCCAGGGACTCTCGTTCGGAATACACACAACCTTACTATCGCTTCATTACTTGTCTGACGGCTGAGGTACACGAGTACTGGCGTTAGTATTAATTACGGCGTTACAACAACTACCGCAGAAAATATTTCAAAATCACCTTACCTCTGTGCAAGAGTTGTCGTGTCACAAGTTGACCACGCCGAATATCAGAAAATGCCTCGCACTCTTTCACTCATGTCTCAGCCTAAAAAGATGCTCCTCTTATACTCTCCGTGGCATTAACATCCGCAGAGTTCAGTCACATGCGTTGAAGTCAACGTTTCAGAGCAGTTACTGATGTATAGTTTCTTGGTGTTTTTTTTTCCATTCTGATGGAGCTGTTTCTGCATATTGTGTTTATTCTGACGTGTATATACTCCCACTAAGGCCTATCCCTACTGGGGTGTATATGTACGTAGATAAATACACAAATAAATAAAGAAATAAATTCGAGATGTGCTCATGCTCATCGGTGTAGCGGCTTCTGCAAACAATATGCCCAGTTCCATGTCCCCATTTACGTCACGCTTTTTCTCGCTAAAGATTTTTGACTCGCGAATCACTGTCACGCCGAAGCTTGAACGCACTTTTGCAACACGCAGGGCGCTCGACAATGTTCTTTTGCAGTCATTATGGGATCTTGCCGACTCAGTTTTATGGTATACACCTTTTCACAGAAGGCTGACTGGGCGCCGCCAAAACCCTCGCTGGACTGTGCTGAATACGCGTGACCCTCCAAAAAAGCACTGCCGGTGGCTTGCAGAAGTAATTTTAGCAAGCTGGTAGGTCATCGTTATCAATCAGCGCACACATACGAAGACAAAGGGGACAAAACAGATGACACGTGCCTTCTTACTGCTGTGCACAGCCCAATATGGCGGTGCTCCATGGCCTTTGTGAAAACGAAAAGCCGAAATCCACCCAATATACTCTTGTATCTTGCCATATAACTGATGTCTACGACGCTTAGTGGGATTTGATACTACAGCCACCACGCAATTGCACCACGCAATTAACGGGCGTACAAAATCGCCTTGCGGATGTCGTTGCAGCTGCCCAACCCTGCACCCGCACTATTTCCACAACACCATTTTTTTCTTAAAGGGCGGTGCCCTTTAAGGACCTCGGCTGTCGGCGTCCAATGCGTCATGGCCCTATCATGCACGAAGTAAAAGCCGAGCCACTCCCGTCCTCGGCCCACTACTTAAGGTCTGTTTCAGGAATTCCGTGCAGCACTGTGCAAGCTACAGGCCCCTTCTACCAATCAGGAGGGCAAGTACTTGTTAAACGAATCCCTCCGCACCATGGCATCTGCCAGTCGCGAACCGTGTAGTGGAATGAGAAGCCTTGGAAAGGGGAAGAGGAGGACGGAGTGAGGCAGGAGTGGCTCGCAGGTGAGTGTCCGAACAATGACATTCCGTCACGCCTCGGAAGAATTCGGCGCTCGACGGCCTCGTGGCCTGGGCTCTGCTGCACGGAACTAGTGAAGCAGACTGTACAATCTGGGGTGAGATCGGTGATTGTGTTTGCAAACGCATTCGTTTTTTTTTTCGTGTTTCACTGTATGTCATTCGCGGGGACTGCCACGTTATTGTACGGCCACGTTTTCTCTGTAGGTCACGTGCTTAAGCTCATTAAAAAAGAATATCTTCGTGTTTCTTAAACAGTCTCATTCATTTGAAAAAGAAAAGCATTTGGTTTTGAAGTGTATTGTCTCAGAGAAAACAAAACGTGGTGTTATCCAATTTCTGGGACGTTCACCACTTGCCCGTTGGCCACTCTCGCCCTCCCGTTCTCGCACATCTAATATGGGTCAGCCTTTCATTAAACAGCACCCACCCAAACGAAGAAGACTGACCAATCCTGGAAGCCCGCGCGACACTTGGTTGCGGCAGTGTATTCACGCCACCCTTACATATGTCGTGCAGTGACTGTAGAAAGCGTGCTTTAGAATTAGCACGTCGTTTCTTGTGAATGAAGCAGGAGGTAGCAGAACAAGACCGTTCCACCGATATATATATATATATATATATATATATATATATATTGTGATGTATAAAGACAGAGCTCGCCGTGCCGAAGACGCTCGCGCTGGAGGAGCACAGGGCAAGCAAAGCAGAGAAAGACGAGGAGCAGAATAGAACAGCCGGCCTGCAGCAAAGGCGCTGTGTCTACGTCTCGTTCATTACAATGGCGCAGTCGACAATATATATATATATATATATATATATATATATATATATATATATATATATATATATATATATATATATATATATATATATATATATATATATATATATATTGTTACGGTTGAAAGATCGAGCGAAGGTTTATTTACAGGCGAGCGCGGAGCGCTAGGTAGCTGGTACAGCCGAGGTAAGATGGCGTCCAAACGCTAGACAAGAGATCGTCCTCGTCATCTTCCACCCTTGCCTGGCTCATACCTTAAATGCCCGCCTGATGCCGTAGCACTCCCCGGCTGACAGACGAAGCCCGCTGGGCAAGTCCAAATCACCGAAAAACAGCAGGATGAAACCGCTTGAGACGCGCGATGTGTGTAACCTGCGTTCGGCTGGAACGACGACCAGCTGACGTTAAACGGGCCACCACGTACGTTAAGTCGCTCAACCGATCAACAATCACGAAAGGTCCAGCATACTGGGGCAAAAACTTTTGGCATAATCCACGTTTACGCTGTGGGGTCCACACCCATACCAAGTCCCCTTTGCTGTACAAGACAGACTGGTGTCGGCTGTCATAGCGCTCCTTAGAACGGTGCTGTGAGGCCACGGTACGAAGTCGAGCGAGCCGGCGTGCTTCTTCTGCAAGGCACAGCGTCTTGGCAACCGAGTACTCACTGTGGGAGCCAAACGGCAGTATTGTATCGGTACTCCTTAGCGGTAGACGTGCGTACAGCAGATAAAAAGGACTGTAATCCGTCGTCTCATGCCTTGCGGTATTATACGCATATGTGATGAATGGGAGCACGTCATCCCAGTCTTTGTGGTCGGACGAGACATACATTGCCAGCATGTTGGTAAGAGTCCTGTTTGTACGCTCTACAAGGCCGTTGGTTTGAGGATGGTAAGGTGTTGAATGCCGGAACTTCGAGCTGCAGAGACGAAGTAATTCTTCAACGGCGTCCGCAACAAACTGCCGACCACGATCACTAATTATCACACGGGGGGAGCCGTGCCTGAGGATAACAAACCGCAGCAAGAATGTGGCAACGCATGTAGCTGTTGAAGATGGTATGGCCGCAGTTTCTGCATAACGGGTCAGGTGGTCTACACATACGATAACCCACCGATTGTCGTTATAAGATCGTGGAAATGGCCCCAAGAGATCAACGCCTACTTGTTCAAACGGCAGACAAGGTGGTGGCAGAGGCTGGAGAAGACCCGGCGGAGTAGTCGTAGGACGCTTATGGCGTTGGCATTTATCGCAACCGCTGACGTACTGCTTGATAGTGTCTCGCATTTTGGGCCAGTAAAAACGCTCCTGTGTTCGGTTGAGTGTTCTTATGAAGCCTAGATGGCCAGAGGTTGCGTCATCGTGCATGGCACTCAGTACGTCAGGTCGCAGACTCTGCGGAACCACCAGGAGAAAGCGAGCGCCTTTACCCGAATAATTCGTCTTGTAAAGGAGGCCGTCTCGTACACAAAATCGACCGGTGGCTTGAGGACGCAGCGCAGCAGCGAAAAGGGGCTCCAGGCTAACATCACTGGCTTGTTCATCCCTAAATCTCGTGGAGTCCGGGAATGTGGCCGAAATAGAAGCAAAGCAGTCATCGAAGTTGTCTTCGTCACACTCCGTAGTCGGTAGAGGAAGGCGGGAAAGGCAGTCGGCATCTGCGTGACGACGACCGGACTTGTAAGAGATGACGAAGTCGTACTCCTGAAGTCGGAGAGCCCAACGTGCCAGTCGACCACTCGGATCACGGAGGTTCACCAACCAGCATAGAGCGTGATGGTCCGTAACTATAGTGAACGGGCGCCCGTAGACGTAGGACCGAAACTTGTGAACCGCGAAAACTGCTGCCAAGCATTCTTGTTCCGTGACTGTGTAATTTCGTTCCGCCTTACTCAGAGATCGACTGGCATAAGCCACAACGTGCTCGTTTGACCGCGAAGTCTACAACACGAGTCGCACGTCGCCAGTTTGTTATAGATGTGGAGCCACGGGTCACATCTCTCGATTTTGTCGCAGACGCCGACAGACAAGAGATCGTCCTCGTCATCTTCCACCCTTGCCTGGCTCACACCTTAAATGCCCGCCTGATGCCGTAGCAATATATATATATCGTTCATTACAATGGCGCAGTCGACAATATATATATATATATATATATATATATATATATATATATATATATATATATATATATATATATATATATATATATATATATATATATATATAGTTGCGTCGTGTCGGTTCTCGACTGCCTGGGCTTTGCTTTTGCTGCTGCCGTTGAAGCAGCAGGAGGCACAGGCAAAGAAGCGACATCCTCTGCGAGGGGGATGCCCCCAAGTAGGTTTTGGCTGCACTCTTGGAGCAGGGCAAAGAGGTCGTCGCACTCGTCATCAGTTGCGAGAAGCCGAATTTCATCATCCAGAGAGCAAGAGCTCGCAGCGGAACCTGGTCCTGCTGCAGAGGTCCACTGATGAGCGATGCATACTCAAGCTCTGGTCTCTCTAGGCGGTGAACGCGGCTCAACTTTGATGGCTGGCGCATGCTGGGACGAAGTGGTATTGGTGATGGTATTGACTGTGGAAATGGGACTCGTAGGTTGGACAGTGGCATTTCCTTCCAGCCTTTCCACTAGTCGCTGGTTCTCCCTTTGACATTCTTCCAACCGTTGGCTCAGAAGGCGGTTCTCTTCAATCAAGGCCACCCTATCTACCTGCAGCCGAGTGACCTGCTCCTCAAGTTCACACATCCTTGTTTTTTTCCGGTCGCGGGCACTCTGTGCTACCACACGGTTCATCAGTTTCCTTCTCATGATCTTTTCCTCCCGTGTCAGATGGTCCAGCCGCCGCCTACTCCTCACCGGAGCAGCGGCGGTGGCGACGGGCTCCGCGACTTACATCTCGGACTTGACGTGGCAATATCGAGGTGCGATGATTGTGGTGGTCGTGGTGGCGGCTGTCTTCTCCGAAGAACGGTCGTGAACTGCCGTGATCACGATTCTCTTGGGAACACCCATGTTGAAGACGATGCTAGTGTTGTTGGACGCGAACACGTCGAATGCTTGAGAGAGACATGTCACTTCGAGCAGGTACGATGCAAACGGAGCCGATCGCTGCACAGTTGAGACTACGCCAAAACTCGCGAACGCCCTACGACACAATTCCGCTGCGTCGCCGAAAACCCGACTGCCAGCAAAGCAGCGGAACGATCCGCTTCTCGCTGCATGCAGCATCGTTCACCGCAAGTCCATTTACCCCCAAACGAACCGCTTGACAGAAAGATTTAACCGCACACTAGGTGACATGCTGACTGTGTACGTTGCTTCGGATCACAGTAACTGGGACACCGTGTTGCCGTTCGTGACGTATGTATATAACACCGCGACACAGGCCACTACTGGATTTTCACCATTTTTTCTGTTATATGGACGAGAGCCCTCATGTACGTTGGACAAGATGCTGCCATACCGACCCGACACATCCGAATGCACACCGGTCTCTGTAGCGGCGAACTATGCAGAAGATTGTCGACAACTCGCTCATACCCTGACGACCATTGCTCAAAGTCGCGAGAAACTCCGCCATAACAGCGACATACCCACACCACAGTTCCAGACTGGCTCCCTAGTTTGGCTATTGGTCCCACATCACACTCCTGGCCTCTCGACCAAGCTTCTTGCTCGCTACGATGGCCCCTTCCGCGTCGTAGACCGTACCCCCGCAGTTAACTACGTCATCGAACCCTTGACACCATATTAAGACCGTATTATGACACCATATTAAACCGTGTTATGACCCCTTGATCATACTAACACCATAAGTCGCCAGGTTGGCTCCTCTTGTCGCCGGGGCTCGTTTATTTGGCAGAAGCAACCTAATGTACCAACAAACAATGAAGCCTAGGAGATCATAGGGGAATTTATTGACGTGCTTAATTGTAGTATTGTAATTGTGGAGTCAGTGGAAAGGAATTAAAGTGGACGGAAAGGAAACGTGCCTTCGGTGGGAACGCGTCAGATGCTCTCCCCCTGATCTACGAAGGCGATAGTCGCTCCGTCTACTTTATTGTGTATTCATGTACATATAATCCAGGGAATGTTAGGCACCGTAACACGTAGCCATGGTGGCGAGTGTGGCACACTCTTTATTGCCGGGAGGCGTCACGTACAACTTGATCTTACTGGTGAGATGGCTGCTGCCCAATAAGCCCTCGCATGCTACCTAAGGCACCAAGTGTGCCGCAACGAAGGCCCAAGCTGAAATAACGAAAGGGAAAGGGTCAAGGGCTCGTTTATTTGGTAGATACATCTTAACGAACCAGGAAGCAATGAAGCCTAGGAAAGCATAGGGGAACTGATTGAAATTCTCAATTATAGTATTGTGATTGTCTAGTAAGTAGAAAGGAATTAAAGTGGATGAAAAGACAAATCTGTCTTCGGTGGGAACCTGCGATTGCATTTGCAACACATTATGTGATGCCTCGTATAACGTCTTTAAGTGTTCAGTAAATTATAGTGATGATTATGAACAGTGCACAAGCCAAGACTCACATTGCTTATGGAAGCTAACAGAGCACACGTCAGGCACATTGCTCAAGCCCCTATACACATAATCCAGTCTCACTATCCCGAGATCGACCTCCTGCCTCTTTCCTCCAAAAAAAAAAAAAAAAAAGTCCGGTCCTATTGTGCGTAACTTCCAGCAGGCTATACAGCTGCAGCGAAAGTTCCGGTTTCCTCATGTTGTTTCGCTCAACCACAAGTTCTGCTGATGGTACCAGGAATACAGACGCGTGGTTACCATTTTAGAAAACAGATGCAATCATGAAATGTCGCACGGCAATAAATGAAGATAGATCTTTGTGGAATGCGTCAAGTTTGACGCACGCAGAGCTGCACAGACTGTGCTCAAGTCTCCGACTCAACTGCCATCTGGCTTGTCGACTCAAGAGAAATGTCGTTTGCCGACTGTGGTTTGACGTCGCTGTCACGCGACAATTAGTCTTCCGAATGGGTGTTACGAACCATAGAAGGCGTTCTGTGACCCTGCCGTCTCTACAGAGCGCATGGGCTCTCGCTAACGGCCACGTTGGCGCGCTATGACGACAGGCCACACACAGAAAAGACAGCCTTAGGACGCCGAGCTAGAGTGTCAGCGCACTGGAAGTCCGTCAAAGCGTACTCGAATTTCTTACGTCGAAGTGCCCATTGGAACGATGGTAATACCTGCCCATTTTTTCTTCCATTCTAGCAACCCTTTATTTCTTACCTCCCGCTGTCCTTTCGGTCTATATTTCCCCCTTTTCCCCCACTATTGCAGGGTACAAAGCCGGATGATTGACTTCTGGCTAACGTCCTTGGCTTTCTTTCGTTCGCTTTTTCTCTTTCCCTCTCTTTCTTTCTGTATGCTGCGTGCTGCCCGCTACTATAACATTATAGGTCCTGCTGCAAAGTGCTGCACTTTGGCATCACTCATGTAAGTTGCACCGTACGCATTGCCCTTTCGTCGATGAATTTTGGCTGAATCGCACCGCTAGACGTGCAGAAACCGAATCACATTACACACTTCCCACTTAAAGGGGGACTACTGTTTGAAGCATCGTTACGTACTCACCCCTATACGAGCACAATCGACAGCAGCGACCTCACGCGATCGAATGGCACACTATGAAAACGCTAAGCAAGCGCGTAGCTTTGATTTGTCGACCAATAGAGGCTCGAAAAAACAACAGCAAAAGCAACCGAAAACACAGCCTTTTGGGGAGTGCCTTCAACAAGGAGCGCATGGTAAATAAAGCCAGTGCCATGCCATGACAAAATGTCTCAATCGGTGCGGCGACTACGATGAGAGTTGGCTTGAAGGTTTATCTGAATGTTTGAAATGAAAGAGATTTTAGAAGTACTTCTTCAAGGGCTAGATGGTGAAACATTTCTAGAAGAAAGGCGCAAATTGCGGCACCACAAAAGCAAGACAGAAGACAGGACGAGCGCCTGTCTTCTGTGTTGCCTTTGTGGTGTCGAAATTTGCCCTTTCTTCTAGAAAAAGATTTGAGTTTCACTTAGGTTTTGATATCGCGAAAAAACGAACCCTAAAAGAAAATATAGCTCGCGTGTTATAACCGCAGGTGACATAAGAGTTTTCTGTTTGAACTTTAAGGTCGAGAAATGAAAGTGACTTTAATATTAGTAATGACAATCATTGTTAGTACAAAAGCGTCACCGTAAAGAGCGAAGTAGAGTATACTTCAGAAAAGCTACTACCAATGACCTTTTGAGAATGCGCGCACATGTGAAAACGTAGTCGGAAATGCCGAGAGAGACAAGTGCCGCAGGTATGGCCTTTGTCGAGCGGTAAGTTATGTGGGATATATATGCCCCGAAGGCAGGTCATAACGGATGGTAAAAAGACAAGATTATAGCGAACATAGACAGTCAAGGCTTTCGCCTTAATAAAACAGTGGTACAACCCACGGGACGTATTTCTCGGGGTAAGGATAATTTTGCAGTGTTTCTTTTTTGTTGTCTTTCACCAGAATTTTCTTGAGGGAAAAGCCGCCGATCCTCACGCTGCTAAAAGCGGTAATAGCAGCAAGAGCGCCACCCCTATAAAATTCTGGTGACGTACCTAAAAGGTTCTTTCACTGCAAAGAAAGGTGTGTTTTAAGAAGCTTCGCGGTAATTTTTCGTTTTTCTTTGTTTGTCATGCAGGCCCTTTTTCAAAGGTCTTTCGTGATCCACGCCGTCATTTGTCACATTTTTCTGTACTCGGTGCATTCCTGCAAGCGCCAATCCATGCTCAGGACAGTACCGATTTTAATTGCTGATTACGCAAGATCTAATGTCTTTGACATTTGCTGTACAGCGATCTATAAATAAAAGATGTGTATCCACCCAAAAATTTAGTTCATGATCCGATACTCCTAAACTACTTCTTTACGTTGTTTAACGACAATGCATAATTCTCCGAACTCTTGCTTAAATGTCCGAAGATCTAAATATTGAACTCCGACATTGATTTAGTGACCTGAGTGTTACGATATTTCTTTTTGAATTGATGGACGTTTGATTTTCATTATTTAAACTCCGCAGTACCTAGCAAATACAGGAACCTGCTTCGGCGTTCGCATTAGGTGTAGGTGTAAAGCTCAAAAAGTTCATTTGCACATAAGATGAGTTCAACTATTTAATGGATGTGGTCGTACGGATGAAGCAGGATAAAGGATTGTACTTCTATCCGCGAGGCATTGTTTGGAGCTATGAACCCAGATTGATGATTGATTTGTGGGGTTTAACGTCCCAAAACCAGCTCTGATTATGAGAGACGCCGTAGTGGAGGTCTCCGGAAATTTCGACCGCCTGGGGTTCTTTAACGTGCACTGACATCGCACAGCACACGGGCCTCAACATTTCGCCTCCATCGAAATGCAGCCGCCGCGGCCGGGATTCGATCCCGCGACCTTCGGATCTGCAGCCGAGTGCCATAACCACTAGACCACCGTGGCGGGGCGCTATGAACCCAGAGGAAATAAGTCGGTGCTACCATTTTCATATATGCACCATAAGTTGGAATGTGCATCTCTGTTCAATATGCGTGAACGAGCACATCATGACCCCTGGCAGTCTTATCTTGGCAAATAACAAAAGTAGTCAGAAGGATTGGTCTTTACGCTGGTTTTTACTCAGTTTTTTTTATTAGCAGCACGTCGCAAAGACGTACGATACACGATATGGTATTTTAGAGCTGAGTATCTTGTGTACAGAGTAGTAATGAACGGATTCCGTCTCGATTACACATGGATAAGCCATCTTCGTACGACATGTCGTATGCAGAAAATTGCTACAGGGGTCACTACGTTCAACTGCTGTACGCGACATGATCTGTACGATCATTTCGCGTACAGCAGTTCGACAGTAACCTTTATTTGTTACCTAATAATGAAAAGGGTATACGACGGCCAGCAGACCACCATATCTGTAGGCTCGCCAGCCCAAAAAATTCCTCTTATCTATGAAATTTCCTGCATAACTCAGCCTGCTACTCACTCGCAGATGAACATTTAACAAACTATATAACAAGTGGCTATTCTTGTTCTAGCGCAACACCCGACCATGATGGCCTTGTTTTGACCAGGCTTTCGTGAAGCGGTCCGACATAAGGCGGCAGCTCTTGTAAGTTTGCTCCCGTGTCAGACCCACCGGGTCTCCTCTTTACCGCCACACGCCGCACCTAGAAACTAGTTTAATACCACTATCAATATCAAAAATAGAACACGTAGAAAACAAACAAATATTCACTAACGGACAAAAATAACAACTGAACGCACCTCCACGAAATGAATCCATGACGAGTGGGCGAAGCACTGGGGATCGTTCGGTGTTACCGTAAATCACCCTTGACATTGCCCACTCATGCATGTAAATGCGTGACAACGAGTGTGTATGTTTACACATGCGTTGTAATTTATGCTCCTGGTCTTTATGAGGTTACTGCGCTCTCACGTCGTTGATCATGCCGAGTTCCGGATAACATTTAGTTAACGCGCACGCTGAGAATCCTAATGGTTCAACTACGCACAAGAGAAATCTCCCACCGGCACTACATTACAGGTCAAGATCCAGTGCCTATATATAGGGGGTGGCCGATGGACAGTTGTACCGCGCGAGCAGTCGTTTTTTTAGATGCCAAGCAGCTCTTTGACTAGCCTGTGTAACGCTGTCCCTCCGTGCGTCCGTACGAACGCGCCGCAAGGCGCTCCCCTCGCCGCAGGTGTTGGAGCTCTGCCAAGTAGGTCACGTCACAGCTGCGCGTTGACGTCACCCTCCCCTCGCAGTGCCGTCACGCTCCCCTCGCACTCTCTCCCTCGCCTGCCGCGCGCTCGCCGCAGCGCCCGCAGCTGCCGCCTCGTCCGTTCGCCCGCAACACCTGCCGCTACCGCCGCTCGCTCCGCTACCGCGACCGCCGCTCGTACACCGGCGACTCGTGGGTTCACGCGCAAAAAATTAACACCATCTTCCCAAAGGGAACCCTGATGTGATGCGAAGCACCCGCGTTAGCGCCGTTCAACCCGTGACGCCACCCATGCGCAACGCTGCTGCTTCGCATCCCATCAGGGTTCCCTTTGGTAAGATGGCGTTAATTTTTTTTCATTCAAGAAACACGCTAGCAGACGCTGCCTGCGTCAGCGTTGTCTCTCGCGGGCGAGGGCGCGTTCTCGTTCCTCGCCAGCTTGGGCCAGCTGTTGCGCATGCGCAGTGGCGATGTAGACGGCGCAGGGACGGAGCAGACCCGACCATAAGCTGCTTCGCATCTAAAAAAAATTCTGCTCTAGCACAAGTTGAAAAGCGAGCACATTTCAGCTATCGCGCTTGCTTGCTTTGCTTTGTGGGGTTTAACGTCCCAAAACCGGCTCTGATTATGAGAGACGCCGTAGTGCAGGACTCCGGAAATTTCGACCACCTGGGGTTCTTTAACGTGCAGTGACATCGCACAGCACAGGGGCCTCAACATTTCGCCTGAGCTATCGCGCAGCTAACTCGAACTCGTTATAAGAACGGAAGCGGCCAACGCTGCGTAATTAATTTGCGGGACTACTACTGTGTCATTAATATTCGTCGGTGGTAATGTTACTGCAAGAAACTGCTCGTCGGGAGACCATACGACCAAATCCGTTTGTGGAATAAGCTTTCAAATATGTACAGTGGCGGCCAAAATTTTACAGACCACGCGAGCGCGTGCCAAACTGGATTTCCGCGCCACCTAGTGGAAAGCCACCAAACAGTGACCCGAGAGCTCCGCCGGAAATGAGCGTTCTCGCTACTCGCTAGCATGTAAATTTTTCAATGCCGTGCACCGCATTGTTAGTTTCCTGTTTCCACGTGCAGTGCTCGTCGGCGATAAGAACGACTGTGATACCGCCTTGATAGCGGTATCACAGCCATCACGGCCTGCATCGACCGGTGTGCCGTTGAAGAGATATCAGTTTCGCGAAGCGCTATCCAGATGTAAACCCGTGTATTCGGATGCCGAAGAGCGCTTAGCGTTAGAAAGAAAAAGGTGGAAAATACTAGCTGACAGTTGGAAAAACAGACAGGCCCTAGATTTAAGGAGGGATGCTTCTTGAACGTCGTGCTGCTGTCGATCGCAGCTGGCGTGGCGGATCATTCGCGAAGAGCCGGTGAGCCACGCGCTAGTCCGTAAACGTTTGACCGCCGCTGTACATACGGCAAACCTAAACTGCAAGTTTTCGTAAAAAAAAAAAAAAAGTGAAAGCATCCGTAACATATATTGAAGCCATATTTCTGTATGCATCAATCGTCTCATCAGCAAGTGTCAGCAAGTAGCATGAGATTCTTGCAAGGCCACTGAAGCTTGTGCGGCGCCAAACGAAAAAAAAAAAAAAGATATCGCTAAAAGGCAAGAGCGGATGTTTCGGTCCGTTCGAAAGCTGTTATGGCGAGGATAGCGCTTACTTGTACGTAATGACAGACGAGAAAATATGCTTACCTGCCGTGTGCCACGAACAGAAAAATTCACCTGGCTCTTGCTCTCCGAGTTCTTGCGGTACATAACATGCCACCACTCCTTAAGCCCTTGCTTCAGTTTCGCAGATACTAACATGACGTTTGCGTGCACAGAAACAACAGCGGCAAAAAGATTGAACTTTAAAGCACGTTAAGAAAATCTTGCACGTAAAGCAGTGAAAACGGCAGCTGCAGACTAACAGAATGGCAGCCGAAGCGATAAGAGCGAAAGCGCCGCCCGTTGGCACAAGAAACGAAGCGGCTAAACGAAGATATAGGATGTAAAAAGGAAGTAAATTGAGGCAAAAACATTTTATTGGTACACATAATTGCATCACTTCACTGGATTGCTGTGTACGTCTAAAGATAAAGACGTTCATGCCAAAGTTATTGATATTTTCTTCCTACACAGAACCAAGATTATGTCTTTTTTTTTTCGAATACCGACTCTAGCTGAGGGTATTTAAGTGTTCCTTACGCCAGTGGTGTGACGCATTTGTGGAGCAGGTGTTAACGTTCGAGATGTACCGGTGTCAACAGATTGGTCCGTTTATATTAACAGTGATGTCTGCAAGTATGTGCATAACGCTGTGTGCGTGTTGTTCAGCTTGTAGTTCATTTTGGTGGCGCTACGCTTACCCGAAGCGATATTGGGCTATTGCGAGCGAGTCGTCTATATGTGATATGAATGCACGCATACTCGTGCGATGTAGCAATACTCTGGTTTCAAGAGGACCGGCGTTTTGTACAAAGGAGTTCTCGGAAGAAGGTCTTTTTCCACCGTGTGTCGACGCAATAAAGTTTATTATTCTTCTTTTCACAAAGTTCCACCCATTGTAACTGACAGTACGATTTGTATCAATAATTACATGACCTGCATGAGCGTTGAATGTTGCGTCGGAATACGCATGCCAAACTGCAACTACAGGAAAACAGATATATAGCGGAGCATTCATACTAGTGGAAAACAGGATATCTAGTGTAGGATTGCAGAATGGCATGAATGAGCTGGCCTGCAGCGGATGCATTGAAGGCGTAAACGCCTTCGGTGCATCCGCTTTTATGCATCGCCTCCGCCTTTATGCAGTAGTGGGCTGAGGGCATGCACATAAGAAAGAACTGCGCGCGCAAATGTCGCATATTGGTATTTCATACAAGTGCACGCCCTCCTGTTTCATGATGACGATACTTTTGTGCGCGCACCTTACGGCCAAGCTACGGCTTAAACAGCTTCGATGTTAAATTTTACGCCACCACCAGAAGCTCATAATCATGCCATCGCAGGCTAGGCATCTGTAAGGCGAAAATAATGTTCACAGCATAATTACGACGTTAATTAGGGTTGGTAAAGCACTGATAAAGTAATTAATCCGCCCAAGGCCCCCACTTCAAGTGGCTATGCACCATACGTTATCGGGAGTCGGAAACTTGATTCCCAAAAGGGTCTTTATTTGGCGATGTCAAAGGCTTTCGCCTGTATGTCCACTTAGGCAATCCCATAAGGAACCGCTAGGAATTGTTTCGCAGGGCATCAACGAAGTCTCACACAGTTCTAAATGAGTGCCAGTAAATTTTTGGACGTCGGCTATTATACTGGAAGTGGTATGTATGCGGTACGTGCGCGCGTTTGCAATTAAAAGACAAAATGTTCTACGCCCCATGCGTGTTCTTGGTACTTACCATTTTTTAAAGCCTTCGCTTCAAAACAGTACTGTACTGCGGCAACGTTTATTCTAAACGCCCTTTTTGAGTCCATTGGCATGGAAAAACAAAAGCACGATTTCGCATAGACATTTCGACACTTCGTTTCTGTGAAGGCACCATTTATGCCTGCGGAGCCTAAAACGGCCGCCTTATGAATGTGCTACCTTCTGACGTGAGAAAATATCGATTGCCTCTGTGCTCTAGTGAGTGCCTCATATAGATTAAAGATAACGTGACAAAGCCTAAAAACAGAAGTGCCACACGCCAAGCAGTCAGAGTGCTACTTTCACAAAAGTCGCAACCAGGGGCAGGCGCTCCCCCTTGCATCAGTGGAAAGAAAGCCGGCGCATTCATGGCCAGAAAACATTCATGTTATTCGTGGTCAGAAAGCCTTAGAAACTGATTGATTTGTGGAGTTTAACGTCCCAAAACCAGCTCTGATTATGGGAGACGCCGTAGTGGAGGGCTCCGGAAATTTCGACCACCTTGGGTTCTTTAACGTGCATTGACATCGCACAGCACACGGGCCTCAACATTTCGCCCCCATCAAAATGCAGCCGCCGCGGCCGGGGTTCGATCCCACGACCTTCGGATCAGCAGCCGAGTGCCATAACCACTAGACTACCGTGGCGGGGCAAATACAGAATTCAACAGTGAGAGACTTGGATGCAGCACTAAAGAAGGGCGGAAGGCTCAAAATGGCTAAGCTCTGGGAAAAATAAGAACGGTTGGAGCAAGAGATAAGCAGGGCGAAGTCGTTAGATAATTCATTAACATAATGAATGGGACAGAAAACATTTCTTCTGTACTAAGCAGTGCAAGATAGTCCTCAATGCGTGAGTGTGATCAAAGACGAAGAGGGCAGAGGAACTTGAATTTTGCCTATCAGTATCTCACTGGTAGCCTTTTTTCCTTTTTTTTTTTGCAGAAATCCGGCCGTAGGAAGGGGTTGAAGAGCAATGTTGATTAAATTGGCACGAAAATTGAATTTCAGAAGGTTGAGATGCTGGCACAGAATGTTGTAAGACGTCGACTGTTCCAGTAATGCGAAAAGAATGTGATTGATTGATTCGTGGGGTTTAACGTTCCAAAACCAGCTCTGATTATGAGAGACGCCGTAGTGGAGGGCTCCGGATATTTTGACCACCCGGGGTTCTTTAACGTGCACAGACATCGCACAGCACACGGGCGTCAACATTTCGCCTCCATCGAACTGCAGCCGCCGCGGCCGGGATTCGATCCCGCGATCTTCGGATCAGCAGCCGAGTACCATAGCCACTAGACCACCGTGGCGGGGCGAAAAGAATGTGGAATGATCCTGTTAGTACAAAAAAAGAGACACGTAAATCTCTTGGAGCGCCGGAGATATACCAAATCCTGTTCATTATTAAGCAAAACAGCCACGTTATTTTTTCTCGAATTGGCTTAGAGAAAGGTTAACCTCAATCAAAACCTAGAGAATGTTCGCTTCAAAGTCCGTGACGGCGGTAAAGTTGTTATTTCGCTTGAGTGAAGACCTGACGGACGCAGGTTCGATCCCTGACACCGCGGTGGCAGTTTCAGTGGAGGCGAAAATATTGGAGGCCCACGTACCTTGCGTTCTCGGGTATAGGATCCCACTTAGTCAGAATTCCAGAACACCTCCACTGCGGCGTGCCCCGATAATCACATGGGGGTATGGCACGTGAACATTCAGGAAATATAACTATTGAGCTAGCTTCAGGAAATCACACAGTCTACAACGCACGACATCAGCATTGTATGGGGTAAAAATGTGGTGTGGTTCCTTGATTTTTTATAGCAATGCACAGTTGCACAGCACAATTCAGTACTCGTCTAGTCACGAATTACCTTTTGTGTAAATTATGTCATACTCTTTCTTAAATTTTTGATAATCTAGAGACATGCAGTACGAGCGCATGTCCAAATTAAAAGTTAGTTAATTGGATACGTCGAATAGAAAAAGATATCAAGACCCACATTCTTGAAGAATCATTTTATCGCGTCTAACAAATAAACTTGAATCAGTTCAATAGTCGGAGCAAGATGCTTTACGAAGGCCGGTGCACGTTCCGTTCTTGCAAATGCCAACCAAACAGTCTTTCGACTTCTTGTTGGAATCGCCAGTTGTTATCCACACCTTTAAAAAGAAAGGAGAAATTACTCATCACAGAAGAAACAGAGACAGGAAAAAAAAACAGTATTTACGGTTGCTGCTGCAATGTGAGACGTGAAATAGGAAGGTGGTCTAGTATAAACGTGAAACAGGAAAGCGCAAGGACATGATTCTTATTGTGACGCTGATTATACTGATAATGTAATGTTGCCGATCTCAATAAAAGATCGTGTTCAGTCATGGGTTCCTTCGGCGATGCTTGTGTTCTGTGGACAATGTTTGCATTGTGCTAAGTGATCGAAATAGTTCAGTATTGACTTGCCGTTCATTTTTTATCATTGGCTGAAGAAAAAGAAATAGAAGGCTGTTACTACGCATTAAGTTGAAGTAGCCGACTTGCACGTATATATATATATGCCTCTTTTTTTTTTCTTCAAAAGAGGTGTTCTGCAGCTGGGGTGAAAAATCGCAGGAAATCATAAAAAATCGCAAGATATTCACGGATGAACGAAAGCTCCGCAGCGGATTTCACACAGACTGGAACTGGGCTCACTTTTTTCCTGCCTTCCATGGAATACGAGGCATTGAACCAGCTCCGTTAGGGAAACACAGTGACTACAACACCACTTAAGCTGTCGCAATCGGAATGTTTGGCACCCGCTCAGTCTACGGAAAGAAGGTTTAATGGTTAAACACGTGGCGTTGTTCACATGATTGCTTGCGAGACCGTGACGCGAGGTTCCGACTATTTTATAGATCGAAAGCATGCGTTCTTCAAGCGAAAAGTGTATGCTATTTTCCGTTATGCCAGCAACACAATAATAAAGCTCAAGTTATATTAAACGCCGGCAGTTTAGTTGCGACGTGAGGAAAAGGCATGAAAAACAAGGACGCAAGGGAAGTGGAGTGCAGAAGACGAACTCCGGCTATCAAATGAAAAAAAGGAAAGAAAAAGCAGTGAGGGAGAAAAAAAAAAGAACACACACAACTTGTCTGCACATGCTCAGGAATGTATGAGACACCTGTCGAATGTGTACACGAGCAGGCCATTCGTTAAGGGCACAGTGACACACAACCGTTAAGATATGCTATGTAAGATAAACGACGGCTGACTCACGCACACGCTTCCATTATTATTGATGATATGCCAGACTTCGGTCATTAGAAGCGTTGCTTTACTATTATGCCTCCATGGGATCGCATATTTATGCCATTTTGGCGTGCACTTGCAGTCCCGCCAGTGCAACTAAGAGTTAAAAGGCGTTCCTTTGTTTAAAGGGCAACTCCTGCTGTTTTTCCACCATATTCTGATATCTCTGTTTTCCAATAGCACTGGTAGCCCCGAAGCAGCCAGGGTTATTCAATTTGCTCAGAAACTCACCAATAATTTTAGATAACCGAATGAACGATGTGTTCAAATCGAAACCGAAACGGGTAGACGTTTCGTGCAGCGTATACGATGACGTCACAGCCTCCCCGCCATCAGAAATATGGAGCTGCTGCCAGGAAAATGAAAGTGACGATGTCACTGAAGGATGCATTGAGCTCTTCTGAACTTGACAGCGACGATTTGAGCGCTGAAGCTTTACCGTATGGCTCTTGACCAGTGTTGTACGGAACGCCGTTCCTTGGAACGGCGTTCCTGGAACTAGTTCCTTTTTGGAGGAACGAAGGAACGCCATCGTTACTTTAAAGGTTGGTGGAACTGTAACGATAACGCGTTACATTTAAGAGTAACGGCAGAGGGAACGACGTTCCTTCTGTAAACGTTCCACAGGCGTTCCACATGCAAAGCGGATAGGCCGGGCTGCAACCACCGAGGCCGAGCCTCGAGTCCCCGCTTCCCTGTTAGCAGTCTCCTTCACTCAAAAGAAAACCACACGCAAAACGCCATTCCTTTACTGTTCCTCCTCGAGGTTTCGACGAGGGCGAAGCTTCTCTTTCGCCAGTGTAGGCACACCACATGTGTATTTCGTTACTCCCTTACGGTGGCCGCACCCTGTCGCTGCACGAAAAGTTTCCGGCTGTCTACGGCAACGCATGCCGAACCACAGCCAGCCGCGAAATTCCTTTCTTCCCTTGAGATCCCGCCGCCAAGGCTCCCTCCGAACTAAGACACTGTCTACGCGCGCTTTGCTGAGTGCATATGTTCTGAGAATGCGGTTACGGCTCATACGTGTGGGCCTCGGCATCAATGGCATTTTTTACGCGGGAGACCACTCGGAAAAGCAGACGAGCAGCGGCAAATGTTGCACTACGGAGGCTATAGTTGCACCCTGTTGAGAAGTCAAGATAACGTGTCGACCCGCCACGGTGGTCTAGTGGTTATGGTACTCGGCTGCTGATGCGAAGGTCGCGGAATCGAATCCCGGCCGCGGCGGCTGCATTTCGATGGAGACGAAATGTTGAGGCCCGTGTGCTGTGCGATGTCAGTGCACGTTAAAGAACCCCAGGTGGGTCGACATTTCCGGAGACTTTCACTACGGCGTCTCTCATAATCAGAGCTGGTTTCGGGACCTTAAACCCCACAAGTCAATCAAGATAGCGTGACGTGGCTAGCAGGCAGGCAGCGATCAACGTAGCTGTGTGCGGGCTAGCGATACTTAGCAGCCGGAAACGTAAACCACGAAGGTTTGGAGAACAAAACTACAGGGCCAGCCAACACGACCGAGTCGGCTGGGACCTGTTAACAAAAGGGTGGCGTGGTCTCTTGTCAAACGTCCAAGTGAAGATCGCCGAGAAGACATCAGCTGCTGTGTTTCCACGGACGCTCCCGGCTTGCTTGTGTGGGGAATTGTAGGATTCTCCGAAAGTCGTGTTACAAGCGACCGTTCCGACGCAGCATACTCTACTCGACACGCTGCGGGCCTCTGCTGATGCGGCGACAACGTCCGCCGAAAAAGGAAAACTTGGCCCTCCTGCTGTGACGAAACGGGTCGACGAAAGGGCCGTAGTTATGGCGAGACAACTCTCAGGCGCCAGCAGGGGTGCAGGAAATCGACAGGAAAGCGCGCGGGACGACACCAACCACGTGGGGAGGGGTAGAAGTCTTTCGCTTTATTTGAGCCAGTCTGAAGAGCAAGGAAGGGTCGTTCTGAAGGCTGGACACACTGCAGTGATCTTTCACTTGGAATTCGAAAATCACGGAACACCATCTCGCCTCCTGTGCCATCAGATTCTGTTGCAATGAGTGCCGATGTGGAATTATAGATTGCTTCCTGTCCGTGACTACCCCCGATGTTTCAACCGACTGAATACAAGGTAAACTGAACATCGCACGCCTGTGTTTAGCCCAATGTATGACTTATGCTTCATCAAACAATACAAGTGGAGTGTCGAAAAGATCGGCGAGAAACTTAAAGAAGCACGTGCAGGTATGGTTTATTTAATGTTCTTTCCTATTCGCATAACGCAAAGACAGCTTTGTGTTCTAAGTGTAAATCGGCCCATTTGTTACTTTCTTGTTCACATTAGGTATGATTTCTACTATGTCTTGATCTCATAAGAACTAGAGCCACGCTCAGTAGCACGTGCGCAAGTTTTTGCTACTTGGGTTGTGCGGTTGTGCTGCTGCGAACCTTTCAAGCGTGACATACGTCATTTTCGTTTTCAGACATCATTTCTTGGTTGGTGTCCGATGAAATGATGCACGTGAGGCGATTTATTTATTTATTTATTTATTTATTTATTTATTTATTTATTTATTTATTTATTTATTCCCCACATATCAATGCCATTTCGCCATTGCATGAGAGTGGGGCTGCTGTACAAATTGAACAGAAAAAGCATGCTCCTTAAGACGCCATAAGAAAAAAAAAATACTCCCGCGTTGTATAAGTCATCGGTAAGCTCATCAGCTGATCATGCAGTTTGAATTCTTCACACCGACACGCTCTGCGCACCACCATAAATAAGAGCGAAAGAACCGTATCACAACTGTCTTTAACACTTGGCCAATTTTCTTCCCTTGTTTCAAATGCTTCCACAATAACCTTGTTTATTTATGCCGACCGTGGATGTTTACTGTTTTTCTATTATAGTTAGTTCATTATTTACACCGTGTGTTTATCTGACCGCTGTGAAGCTGCCCAGTGTATGAGGTGGCCAGGTTCCCCTCAAGCTGCTCAATGCAGCTTTTTGCCTGGTCATCCTCGCAACCTTGTTGTTGTGAATAAACAATTCAATTCAATTCAAATGGTTTAAAATTGTGAGAACTAAGCAAATAATACATTCAGAACAGTCAATTAGACTACTAAACCACTAAAAAGGCTACAAATATTGAGGGAAGAAGTTTAGGGCAGAAAATGATGACGACATATCGGGAAATCTTGTTCCAGTATTTATAGGCGCGGGTGACGCACAAGCTATTATATGCCAATGTAAATCGACAGGTCTACAGTATTTATAGCTTTTAGTGTTAAATGCGGGCTTGCTACTCACATGCAATGGTGAATGTGAGTGACTTTCTATTTGCACGTCTGAGGCGCACTATTCTGACTGCTCATTTGAAGACTCATTATGTGTTGCACTTTTAATAGACTAGATTCAAAGACGCTGTGAACATGTCGTGACTACTTTCGGTGCTTCCTGAAAGTATGTCTAGAAGCATTTATTTTCATATTGCTTATCTGCAGATAACCTGCTGCCGGTAAGGTTCAAGTTTGCGCAATGTACGTAGCTCGAAGTGAATTTATAGTGTTTGAGTCACTTAATTTCAGCTCGCAATTTTTCGACACTATTTTGAATCTTAAAGACCAAATGTAACGTAAATGTAACGACACGTTCCAATTTCGGAAATGTAACTGGAACGCGTTCCTTTCTGATTAAAGGAACTTGTAACGGGTACTCGTTACAAAATTGGGAAGGAACGAGGAACGAGCTTTCGTTCCTGTTTTGGAGGAACGTGTACAACACTGCTCTTGACTGACCGCCTGCTTCGGTATCCAGCGTTGCTGGTAATGACGTCAAAAGCACAGGGCGGTTCATGTGGGAATCTACTACAATGTTTTAAAGGTCGTTTTTAGGCAAACTAAACGACTTGCAGCCGCCTGGCTTGGTATAAATTGTTGTACTAACGAGGAGAACACATAATGAAAATTTGATTGAGATCAGTGGGCAATGAAAAATCGCCGGAATTGCCCTTTAACGACCTTTCGTGTTCAGTTATTCTCTGATTAATACAAAGCGCTCGTCTTCCAACGTAGAGTTTCCCGCAGCTAAGTGGAATATTAGACACCGCACCCACGCGACAGTCACCGCACCCATGCGACAGTGTTGCTTTCAAGTGGAGATAAGGGCTTGAATAGGCTGTTCGTTTGGGTGTGGTATGCAACTGTTCAAAGACGGGCCGTTCCCAGGAGCTTAAGAGGCTCTGGAAGTCTCGAGGATTCAAACTGGCAGCCCCGGTCAGTAATTATCATTCAAAGGCAGCCTAACAGTGCAACCTAAGTTCAAACGAAAGGATCTGCGACTGTGGCCGCCGCGATGACGGCAACGTGCGTGGTCTTGTGCCATCGGTAAAACGATGGACATGTGTCTAGAAATACCCGTGATCTTGGACATGTGTCTAGAAATACCCGTCAATATGTACCACAGTAAACCGTTCATCAGGCTTCAGGGAAAGCCGTGTGGAGGTAGCGGGTATGGGTCAACTTTAGCACTTGCCAAGGTACACAAGCACACTATACCTGTCTTGGATGTCCCCTTTCATGTGAGGCCGTACAAGTCGAGCTGCAATGAGCTTTTGCCTAGCTCGAATTCCCGGGTGGGCAAGACTGTGCTAGGAGCTGAAAACTTGTTTGCGGAGAACGACAGTTAGAAAAGGGCGCCGTGTGTCTGTAGGGGTGCCATAGATGGGTACATTTTGAAAGGTTACTGGATTTTGATGAAGAGAGGTGGGAATTTAGCGCAAATTAGCAAAATCAGGAGAGTTCTCTTGCGCTGTGGCGTGGTCTCGGAGATCGAATTGAAACGAAGTTGCCGAGTTCTTATAGTGATTGCGTGTCATGGAGTCCACACGGCTGAGAGCGTAAGCTGGGAAATTATCACAGCCACCATTTTTGCTGTAAATTACGAGATGAAGGAAAGCTGATGCACCTGACATGGCATGTATAAGGACTCGGAACGGCCGATCGAGTACGTTAAGAGCTTATGGTTGGTGTAAAGCCTGAAAGACTGCTCTTTGAGCAGTAGGCGGAGATGATGCACGGAGAGGTAGGTGACGTGGATGGAGTTCATGGCCGAAGACACTAATGTGGTTTGGCCGAGATTCATGCGCATTATCAAACCTGCAACCGAGTGTCACTATCTATTAACTTCCTGTTGAAGGACGGCTCCCATAGCACAGCACGATGCATGGGTCGTGAAGAATCAGCCGTGTCCTTCCGCGTTTGGGTGAGCAAGGATCATGGCTACGGCAAATGGGCGTTTGATGCCTAGAAAGGCGCCATCCACGGCACTGCACGAGCCAAACGGCAAACGTGACAGGTTGCTGGCTGTCACAAGCAAGCGATCGAGTGTTTCTAGGCCACGGCGGTGCTTCTGATGAAGCGGGGCAAGAATTCCCCGGACCAAGAAACTGGCGGGGCTTGTTAAGCAAACTCGGCTTGAGAAACTCGACGACTCCTTTGACCTGTACAGGAAGGGGGCGGAGGCCATTGGTGCGGATATACTGCCCGAGCATTGCAAGAGCGCGCCCTTCGAGCTCACTATTCCCGCTGTCTCAAAAAAATTAACAAGAAGAAAAGAAAGGAAAGAAAGAAGAAGAAGGAAAGGCGGGGGTGTTGGGGATGCTCTTCTAAATATGAGCTTGCTACAAAGTCGTCTACATATTGCGAACACGAATAGACTTCGCGCGTCACGGTGGCAATGAAGCACTGGGACTTTTGTGGAGCATTCCGGAGTCCGAAAGACATTCGAAACATTTCGAAACGGCCAATGGTGTCGTTATGGCTGCTTTGATGATGTCTTCGTTGGCCACGGCGATTTGGTGTTATGCCCTAACGACATACATTTTGGAAAAGACTGTTCCACTGCGTGTCATAAAATAGCACCCTCTTCATTGAGAAGCAGGTAATAGTCCCAGAAACTCCACCGCGAATTAAACCACACCAAGAAAAGCGGCGGCCACACAGAAAGCAACATCTATAGGCTACGTCACGCAATGCCTGGTCAATACCTGCGCTGCGCGCGTCTAGCATTGCACCGAATTCTCCAAATCGCAGCATTGGTTTCTGGGGTTTAACGTCCGACAACCCCAATCTGAGAATTAGAAACGCCGTAGTGGAGGGCTCCGTAAATTTCAACCACCTGGGGTTCTTTAACATGCACCGACATCGCACAGTACACGGGCTTCAACATTTCGCCTCCACTGAAGTTCAGCCGCCGAGGCCAGGATTCGATCCCGGGACCTTCGTATCAGCAGACGAGTACCATAGCGACTAGACCACCGTGGCGGGGCCCAAAGCGCAGCATTGCGACACTCTTCTCGCACGTGCGCATATGCGAAGCCAGGCAGAGAGATGCATATGTGAGAGAGCACGTGTCAACACTAACGGTGATAGTCGCAGTCCCCCGCGGTGGTCTTGTGGTGGTGGTGCTCGGCTGTCACCCAAAACACGCGGGTTCAATCCCGGGTGCAGCGGTCACACCTTCGATGGAGACGGAAATGTAGAGGCCCGTGTACAGTGCGTTGTCAGTGTACGGTAAAGAACTCAAGGTGGTTAAAATATCCGGAGCCCTCCACTATGGCTTTCTTCTCCTTTCTATCATTTGGTGGAGAATACGTTGCGATACACGGTTGTTTCAAAGGTGAGTGCCGTCGCACTGTTGTACCGAAGTGCAGTCTTTTTTTTTTTTTTTGCGAGACGCTAATTACCCAAGGTTTGTCCGTTTCCTCTCATTGTCGTATGACGCGATAGTAAGCGGAGTGGGACAGTTTCTAATGATTACCGGTACTGTAACGTGCCCTAACTACGAAACTCGCACTGTTTATCACCCTGCAACGGTGGTCTATGGCTACGGCACTAGGCTGCTGATCGAAGGTCGCGAGATCGAATCCCGGCCGCGGCGGCTGCATTTCGATGAAGGCGAAATGTCGAGGCCCGTGTACTGCACGATGTCAGTGCACGTTGAAGAACCCCAGGAGGTCAAAATTTCAGAAGCCCTCCACTGCGGCGTCTCCCATAATCAGAGCTGGTTTTGTGGCGTGAAACCACACAAATCAATCAATCAATCAATCACACCGTTTATCACTCGATAATCGGTGCATGCGGTAGGCCTACCGCATGCACTGGTAGGCCTACCGGTAGGCCCTTTGTTCAGGCTCAGCGAATGAAGTTCCGCATATCTTTTTTCCAGTTGACTTGTTGCTCTTAGATAACAGGACCGTTTTCGCAAAAGATGTTTCAGGCAGTTGCGACAACATTACATATACGGGGTGTTTCAGTTAAATTGCACCACCGTTTTGAGGGTGGTGCAAGTTAGCTGTTTGAGGGCGTTAATGTTGCAGGGCGTTTGAGGTGTTTGAAAGCGCATGTTTGGGGGCGCTAATCGCACTGGTGCGCAAGTGCTAGTCACGTGATACTTTTTCGAATCTCGCGCACTTTCTTTGGAGCCCGGACAAATTAAACCCGCTCCACTTATTAGCATGGAAATACATTGTTAGGACACTGAACATGGTACCACTTCTCGAAATGCAGCCGCCGCGGTCAGGATTCGATCCCGCGACCTTCGAATTAGCAGCCGAGTACCATAGCCACTAGACCACCGTGGCGGGGCACACAGCGCAACATTGCGACACTCTTCCCGAGCGCGTGCATATGCGATGCCAGACAGACAGATGGAGATGTGAGAGAGCACGTGTCAACGCTAACCGTGATATTCGCAGTCCCCCGCGGTGGTCTTGTGGTTGTGGTGCTTGGCTCTCACCCCAAAAAACGCGTGTTCAATCCCAGGTGCAGCGGTCACATCTTCGATGGAGACGGAAATGTACAGGCCCGTGTACAGTACGTTGTCAGTGCACGGTAAAGAACCCAAGGTGGTTAAAATATCCGGAGCCCACCACTACGGCTTTTCTCTCCTTTCTATCATTGGGTTAAGAATACGCTGCGATACTCGGTTGTTTCAAAGGTGAGTGAAGTCGCACTTTTGTACCGAAGTGCAGGTCTTTTTTAGCGAGACGCTAATTACCCAATGTTTGTCCGTTTCCTGTCATTGTCGTATGGCGCGATAGTAAGCTGAGTGAGACAGTTTCTAATGATTACCGGTACTGTAACGTGCCCTAACTACGAAACCCGCACTGTTTGTCACCCAGCCACGGTGGTCTATGGCTACGGCAGTAGACTGCTGATCCGACGGTCGCGGGATCGAATCCCGGCCGCGGCGGCTGCAGTTCGATGGAGGCGAAATTTCGAGGCCCGTGTACTGTGCGGTGTCAGTGGACGTTGAAGAACCCCAGGAGGTCGAAATTTCCGGAGCCCTCGACTACAGCATCTCCCATAATCACAGCTGGTTTTGTGACGTGAAACCCCGCAAATCAATCAATCAATCAATCAATCAATCAATCAATCAATCAATCAATCAATCAATCAATCAATCAATCAATCACGCTGTTTATCACTCGATTATCGGTGCATTCGGTAGGCCTACCGAATCCCTTTGTGCAGGCTCAGCGAAAGAAGTTCCGCATATCTTTTTTTCCAGTTGACTTGTTGCTCTTAGATAACAGGAAGGTTTTCGCAAAAATGTTTCAGGCAGTTGCGACATTACATATACGGGTTGTTTCAGTTAACTTGCGCCACCGTTATGAGGGTGGTGCAAGTTAGCTGTTCCAGGGCGCTAATATTACAGGCCGTTTGAGCGGTTTGAAAGCGCATGTTTGAGGGCGCTAGTCGCACTGTGCGCAAGTGCTAGTCACGTGATACTTTTCCGAATCTTGCGCACTTTCTTTGGAGCCCGGAAAAATTAAACCCATTCCACTTATTGGCATGGAAATACATTATTAGGACTCTAAACAAGGTACCACTTCACCAATAACATAATGCATCTAAAGCAACCGTTTAAAAGTTGACTAATTCATATTACTAAGTACATGAGACCATTTGAAAATAGCGTAACGTGGAGTATACGACAGTGAAGAATACTAAGTTTGATGCACCCGCGCACATCCAACTCATACCGCACATCCAACTCCATCTCTCACAGTATGGCCCTCTCCATCGAGGCATTGGCTCCCGGGTTTTTTCTGTGGAAAAGGTAAGAAATATAGCAAATATCATCCGCAGGTAGTCGGAAATCAAATCAAATCAATTTTATTCAGCATTATTCTTACACAAAAATTTGTGAACTGAAAAATACAAGGATAGGGTCAAGAAGCTGCTGTAGTAGCAGTTTGACGAGGCCGCTACCCATTTAATCTTGGCCTGAAAACTTTGCAGATGAGTGGTACTAAGAATAAGTTTTACAATGTTTTACAGAAACGACATAAATCACAGAAAGACCAGCCGTCACAACAAACAGAGTTCCTTGCTTATAGAAAACAAATGACAAAAAAAAAACCCATCATGCATTCAAATGTTGGTAAGCGGTTAAGAAGGCTACAGAAAAATTGAACACATAGCAAGCGTATAACAAATAGATTTCTAGAGCTTTAAGCGGGGAGCTCTAAAACGGGAAGGAGGAGGGTGTACAAGAGAAAAAAAATGCCCAACGGAAATGTTACACATTGGCACAGAATGAACTAAAAGCCAGTATTTTGACTGAAATTTCTTTTAAGTTCATTTTTTTGGGCATGTCAAGGATACCCATGCACTTAATATCGAATGAACTTAAACAAGCAGTAATGCTGTGCTCGAGTCTCTTTGAACCATGATTGGTAAGACAAACAGTCTCATACCAGTAGGCTGTTTGACTAACGTCATAATGAGATTTTGTCGTTTTCATACGATTGCATAATTTAACAAAACAAGCATTTTTCGATAGCAAGCTTACTTGTATTTCAAAATGAGATGAAATTGATATATTTCAGTTTCAGTTTCAGTGTATTATTTTTTCCAAATACCAGGTTCATAGTGAGTAGTATGCAACTGGTAACTTATTAAGTGCCTGAACAATTCACTGGTATGTGCGTTATAATCGGCGCGTAAAATATGGCGAACAGCTTCTTTCTGTGATAGAAATATTTTATTTCTGTTTTCATTAGACCTACCTCCCCACACAGGGCAGCAATGGCTTAGGTGATATGAAAACAACGCCTTATAAGGTGAAAGCTTGATTTTCAGTGGAAGCATCTGTTGTAATTGACAAAGAATGCCACCCGCCTTCGCTATACTTCGAATTATTTTATTAGACTGTTGGACCCAACTAAGATGATTCTTAAAAATTACTCCCAATGACGAAACTTCTGTGACAACTTGAATTTTTTCAGGGCCTATGTGTATGTCCAAGCTCATACAAACAGCTTTTTGCACTGGTGCGAACAACATAGCTTTGGACTTTGCAGTGTTTATTACTAAGTGATTAACACTACTCCATATAAAACGGTCATTGAGGATGTTATTAGCTGTATCTACAAGCTTATTCAAATGATTACCATGAAAAAATTATGCTAGTGTCATTTGCATAAATGACAAGATCTACCAGTTGCTTATCCTTGTTATATCATTGACATAAACGTTAAACTGTAGAGGCCACAATATGCTGCCCTGAGGAACCGTTGATGGTAAGGTTCGTAAGGAGGATAGGTTATCATTGACAACCATTTATTGCTTCCTTTGTGGTAGATATGATTTTAGAACATAAAAAGGTGTTCCATAAAAGCCATAAGGGCCTAATTTTGCATAGAGTATTTCATGGTTAATTATTTGTGCGAGCAGGGCCAGCTCCGTAGCATGCCCCGACTGAAACCGAATTGATGTGGCGAAAGTATAGAATTCTTCTCACAAAAGGACCTCACACGTTTATATAATTTTTGTTCTTAGTCTTTGAAGGTGACGGGAAGAATGGAGATAGAGCGATAGTTTGAAAGAATTCATTTTGGTCACCAGACTTGTACAAAACGCTTATTCTCGCATGCTTCATTCTCTCTAGGAAAACTCCCCTTGATAAGCAAGTAATAAACAAATAGGTATACATAAGAGCGGGCGAGAGAAGGTCAGTTGCTCCCTTGACTGGTCTAATTTGGAAGTTGTCAATGTCACGAGCAGTAGTGTTTTTCAGCGACATAAATACCGAGAATACCTTTTCAGGCGTTGTTGGCAGGAAGTATGCAGCGCTCATGTTCGGCACACCTAAGAAGTCCCTGTATTCCTTTTCATATGAACAAGAAGATGCAGGTAATTTCGATGACGCCAGGGATGTAAAACACACGTTAAATTTATTAGCAAGTCCTTCCACTCTTCTTCCCTGATTGTCCATGGTTAACTCAGGTGTATTATTTCGGGAAGAACCATTGTTTATGAGCTCCTAATTTCTCGCTAAAGCGAGTCGCCGCGAGTTCATAGCGCGAATTTTTAGTTTTTCGCAAGTACTTGGTCAGATAACTTCGGTACTGCTTGTCTTGTTCTCACGAATTTCGCATAGATCATATTTTTTTCTGTATTATTTCGAGACGTTCTCACGTAATCCATTTCTCTCGACCTTTCTTAGGGGCCCTAACGGTATTAAATTTAAAGCACGCATTGTCAGCGTTTTTTCAACAGGCGGATGAATCTTTTCTATGCCTCGCTGGCGTTAGTTGACTCATAGATACAATTCCACGAAAAATCCGAGCGCTGTTGCATTGCGCTCTTAAAACCTTGACCTGCAACCGCCATGACCTGCATCGAAACGGCATCATTCTAATCAGGGCGCAACACCAAAGCCATTGTATCATGGTAGCATTTTTGTGAGCCAAATCACTGCATGACTTCAGTTTTATCTTCGCGGCAAGCGTATACGAGTGAACGTGGGATATGTATAGTACGTCAAGCGGCTTCACACTTCTGTCATTTTCTTGAGGAGCATGTTAATTATCTCAGTAGTGTGAAAATTGGTTGCCTGCAGTACACTGTGCTAAGGAGGCACATATTCCAGAAAACGCCAGCGGGCGGCGTGGTTGAACTTATTACCATTCTAGATCCCATCATGTTTTTATAGGGCGGCTAGGTGCTTTCACATTCATGTAAATTCGTCATCGAGCAACATCCTGATTTCCTCAGGGAAAGCATAGCGCTGTGAAATTATATCATTATTTGATGCGTGCGACTCCCATAATAAGTCTTTAGGCTAGCATAAGGAAAATAATGGTAGTTTGGTTGAGAGGCGGAGGCAAATTTCATTCAGTTGTGTACTTACAGTTTTGTGATGATGATGTGGTTTCTTCGAATCGTGATTGCCAGTATCTTGTTCCAGAGTTCTTGAGCCAACTGAGAGGTGCCCATGCTCTTCGGTGTTGTAGTTGGGTGCTATAAAACATTACCATTGATTACAATACTTCAAGCCCAATATGAGATCTGTGCGTGTGTGTTTATGCGGTGATGCACAGGAATACGCGAAATGAAATTACGGACATTACAGAGTGCAATGGAAAGAACAATGAATGCGATTGCAAGGCATAGATGATTTTACGGAGTAAGACTACCAGCATCAGGAGCGATTGGTTCCCGTTTTGTGGAATCGAAGTGGGGGATCCTATCCGGCGTTGAGCTGGAGTGTCCTAACGCGCAGCTGCACGCCGTTCTGCTTGTGTAGAGCCGACACACATGCAAGCATGCTTTTCGTTTAGCGTGAGTAGCCCTTCTCCAAAGCTCTTCCGCTGTGCAGTAGAAACATCGTCGCCGACCAACGCGAAAAACAGAGCGATATTGCGGAGCCATTTCACGAGCTACGTGCAAACACGGCGTACTCGGCCGTAAGGCAGCTTGGATTTTCTAGCGATGCGCATGAGTACCTCTCCGCTTGCGGGGCAACAAGAGCAGCTTCGTTGGCCAAATTGTTTGAGGCATCTCACGCGTTCGAAAAACCATTCAAATGACCACATCCTCGCCGCAATACGATTGATAGGGAGCGAGTGAAACGGATCGGAGAATACACGGGGGCAGCTCATATCGTTATGATGATTTGATTTATCGGGCCACCGAAAATCGTGATACGATTACGGGAGATACCTGGAGGGCTCCGTAAATTCCGACCGCGTGGGGTTCTTTAACATGCACTGCCATCGCACAGTACATGGGCCTTAACATTCCACTGCCACGGAAACGCAGCCGCCGCGGCCGAGAATCGATCTCGTGACCTTTGGATCAGCAGCTGAGCGCCATACGGCTAGATCGCTATGGCGGAGCATAGTGTTCATCCTTATGTCAGTTAAGAGTGTTGTGGGGAAGAGATACGGCATGCAACAGGCGTGATCGAAAAGGAGACCGACAGCCCGGCGAGCGCGAAAGAACAATTGACCCTCAGGTCTGGGTTGACGCTGCGTAACTCTGCCTTTCCTATTCTTGTAAGGAAATTACTTGCTATGGGAGGAAGTTCACCTAGGCTGACACGCACTGCGTCGGACAGACAACCTATAGAGAGTAAGAACAGCACAGCAGATACCAATAGAGGGAAAACCCAGCATGGACACGAGAAGCTTCAGCGAGGCGAGAAAATTAAGATATGCCCAGGAAAAAAGTGAAATCAACTGGCTAAGGACACGGCAAATGGGAAATAATGGGGAGAGGCCTTCTTCCTGTCATGCACTTAAAGGGGCCCTGCGACACTTTTTCAACTGCCGTCTGCAGTACTGCAGTGTGTGTAGGGTCGAATGCCGAGATGAAGGCAAAAAGAATTGTGCAAATCGGTGAGCTAGAACTGGAGTTATTAGTCCTCGAAGTTCAAAACACGAGCAGACAGCATAAAAACAACATTCCCTTTCGTATTTAGCTCTCCCGCTGACGTCACTGGCAGCGTCCAATAGCAACACGCGTCTTATAGAGCGACACCGGAAGACACCGGGAGCGTGTGGTAGCTCAGCGCGTTGTTTCGCCGCGCCTGCAATAGATGGCGCGACGCGCAGTCCGAGTTAGCAGACCGCCCCGTCCCTCCAAGGTGTGCTTGGTGCCTTGACGCATGTTCCCCCCCACCCTTTTTCTCTAATTTTTATTTCCGCTCATGACTCTTGTTCCTTTTGTGTACTTTTGTTTTTTTTCTTGTTCCTTTGTTCTTTTTTTCTCAATTTTCTCTCTTTTTTGGTATTTTATTTTTGCCAAGCCGCTATACGCAGCGACCCGTTACAAAGGGAATGGCACATCATCATCATCATCATCATCGTCATATAGCGGCACGCGTCGAACTCGCTGTGTTCTTAGTGGGCGTGCCATATGGACGCGCAAACCATCGCACAGCGCTGCCCAGTGTCGTTTTGCAAGTAATGTCAGATACTTGCTTTCTTTCTTACGAAGCATAAAAACTATTTTAGTATATTTTGGTACTGAAAAGCGTGACCAAGCAGACACCACTCGTGTGTAACAAGCACCTTGGAGCGTCAAGCCAATCAGAACGCCCAGCCTGACCCCGCCAATGTCATCACTCCATGTCACTTCCTGTAACAAAAATCTCCGTTGTGTGTCGCCTCAGTTCAAACAGGAGGCGATCTTGGGCGGTTTGTTCGCTGAAATAAAATTATAGCCACTTTGGTTTCGGCGTTCCTACTCTCTCTGCGACATCCCCGCGTGCAACAGTTCTAGAATCAGTGATAAGAACGGTCTGCTCAATTTGTGTCGCAGGGCCCCTTTAAAATAGCGTGCAGTTGCTGATGTAGACGATCACAGAGTTGAAAAGATTGAGAGGAATACATATGTTCTCGCTCTCATGCATTCACCAAGGTTTTTCGCTCTGACGAAGCATTCCCGCCTTATGCGTTGCTGATTGTGGAGAAAGGATTCATGCGCTGCTTTATCGGTGGTGCGAACTGCCGGGTTCTTCTTAATCGCGGAAGGTTCGTCTACGAAAATTGCATCACATCCTCACGTCAGTTTTGGCGACTCGGCAAAATAAAAGAGGCGTCACATAGCTCGAGCCGCGCGAATCAGGACATCTTCCGCTCTGTTGGCTCGCTCGGTTACGGCGAGGGTCGACGGACGGCGCCAAGCGCAGTGACGAGCGGATAAGAGCTGCGCTCTATAAAGGTGTAACAAAAGCAAAAGATGGCGAAACGACTTCTGTGGTATTTGATAAGATAGAGTAACATTTAGGGTAGGAAAGTTATGCTAATTTCTTAATGATAATAGCAGAAGCCGTTCGAGACCGCGCGCTGATAAATACGGTGCCATGTATTCGAGTTTTACAGGGACCATGAGGGGAAGTGTTATGAAAGCGCGCCTAACTGTATTCGTAACTTGTTGCGGAAATAATAGCAAAGTAGTAAAATAAATCGGGCATTCCCTGTGATTGATACATAGAAAGAGTTCAGTTTCAACTAAAATATATCTTGTGTTATAGATCGGCCCATACCGCGACTCGATATGCCCGAAGCTTCGCAATTGTTTCTCGGTGTTCTCGCAACTTTCTATGCACGACTCGTGCTCTCGAGTACACTCCATATCTCATCTGACGATCAGCAAATAAACTAGAATATACCTTGGCGCATCAGAGCTGTATTTCTGTATGGGTGCAAGTTTACCTAATTAAGTGTGTGTCCTTTAAAGGTGTCGTTCAGCTTCCTACATGACCTTCATTGTTACAAATAACAGATGGAGGAAGTGCTTTTGTGCTCATGTACCACACGCACCTATCAAGCCGAGAACGAAGCTCGCATGCTCAAGAAAACGATTGCAAGCCCGCCCTCCAAACTAAGCACCTCGGGATGCCTCCCGAATACGGCCCCCTTCCTGAGAAAGCAAGAAAACTCCGGCTACAACCCAGCAGCTGCCGCGATGATGGTAGCAGTGTTTCCGGCGACTGCTCTGATCAAGCCGCCGAACAGTCACCAACATTCTGCGGATCATCCTGTGAGGACCATCTGAGTTAGCTGGAAGCACACGATCCTTTGCCACCTTCAATAAGTGACACAGAAGATAAGCTACCTGGAAGACGCCGCAGATATTTCTGCCTGAAAGAGGCCGCAAGGGCCTGGTTCGAGATTGGACAGTCGGCGCTACGAACCATGAACCTCGGTTGGTTCGTTTCGTGGGACACTTTCGGGAGTGCCGTCCATAGGAAAGGGAAGAATAATTGCTAGAAACAAGGCTGTAGCTCCCGAAAGAAGACTTGACTACCTTTGAGGTGACGTTCCGACATGTCTTAGGAGAGCAGTGATCGCTTGCTTTTGCGAGGAGTAAAGCAGTAGCTCTTTGATGGATTGGCAACGAATCTACGAAAGACAGTGCAAGACTTCCTCTCAGAAGCGACGACCATTCAGAAAACGCTGAAAATGCGCACGCAGCCATGCAGTTGCCGTTCGACGCCATTGTAGGTCATTGTACAAGGAGCCTGACGCGAACAATCTGCAAGAAAGCATACGGGTGGTTCTGCGCGAAGAATTGCGCTGCATGTTTGCGTCCTCACAGCTCAAATAAATTCGATTGACGACATTTTGGCCAGGTAATCAAGCAATCGCAATGAGTTCTCGAGCAAGCACTGCCTCAACCGGAAGTCATGATCAACGCCGCTACGGACCACTGCGCCCTCGCAACCACACGGCATAGCGATGACCCCACTTGGCCGCGATTACGTCGCCATCCTCTACTGCCGCCGACGCCATGTCGTTCGCTAGTTGGCCAGCGTTACGCCCCAGTGAAGAAGGACGTTCGGCACGCCCCCAACCACCACCCGTCCGACACCACTACGGGGAAGCCAGCCACGCCTACAGCTACTGCCATTACCGGGAACGTGGGCATGTGGACTACGTGGTTTCGCCGTGAACGCGTCTTGTCCGTTGTCAAGTGAACAGTTCCACGATGTTGACATCTACCTCTGCCGGAGCCTAATGACAGCGTACAAGACGATCCAACTCACCGTCGCTCGCCCGCTACATTTCGCCGAATGATCAACAGCGTGCCGGCCCCCAATCCGAGTAAATCTCCCAGCGCTTACGCAGGAAACCAAGAGCTGCAACAGATGGAGCTAGAGTGTCGACGAAATTTCGCGCATCCACCGCCACCGATGACGATGATATGCAAATCATTCCGATGAGGTCTTAGCACTGCACCTGCCCGGAGCGCCGACCTGCGTGCGTGAAATAGCAGCAGTGAAACAGAACGACACATTTACAGTCTGGTGGCACGACCTGACTGCAACGCCAGACGGGGCGCTGCCAATCTCGACTTGATTAATGATGGTCACACATTCGCTGTTTAAGTTTGCACTAGAGCCGGTCTCTTCGTAATTAGTGGCCCGTTCGTCGCTAAGCTGGAGCAGTTAAATACTGTTCAGGTAAGGACCTTATATTCGGAGAGCGGGAGGCCACGTATTAATGCTTACTCAAATCTGCATGGCGAAAGTGACGATTAACAGACACGTTCGTCTGGCAAGCTTTGTTGTCCTGCAGCATTCTCCGAGAGGTGCCATCCTACGTAGGAAATTCTGAACTGCACACGGCGCAGACATCGACCTAAAGGGGCCCGTCATACTTAACCAAGTAATTTCCGAATGGCATCTTTCCAATGTATTTATTGCCTCATAAATCACATGGCCCAAAAAGTTTTCCGTTCAATTATGTATCAGTGTTGTTAAGCATGAACATTCAGGGGAGTTCCACCATCCGGGCGCATTCGCTCTGATTTCGTCCTGATGAGCGCGCTGGGAGCAGCACCGAGGGGTTAAAAGGATGCTGAAGTTCTGCCCACGCACCATGACCTCAAGCTTTCCCCTTTATTAGATGCGAAGCAGCTTATGGTAGAGCCCGTTCCGTCCCTGCGCCGTCCACACTCCCACTGCGCATGCGCAACACCTGGCCCAAGCTGGCAAGGAACGACAACGTGCCCTCGCCTGCGAGAGACAACGCTGACGCAAGCAGTGTCTGCTAGCGAGTTTCTTGAGTGAGAAACCGACTGCTCGCGCTGCACAACCGTTCACCGGCCACCATGCATGGATCTTGGTTGGATCTTGACCTGCAGTGTAGTTCCGGTGGGAGATTTCTCTTGTGCGTAGTTCAACCATAAGGATGCGCAGCCTTCGCGTTAACTAAAGGTAATCCGGAACTCGGCACGATCTACGAAGTGGGAGCGAAGGAACCTCGTAAGGACCAGGAGCATAAATGAGGAACGCGTGTGTAAATATACACACACGTTGTCACTCATTTATATGCATGAGTGGGCAATGTCACGGGTGATTTACGGTAACACCGAACGATCCCCAGTGCTTCTCCCACTCGTCATGGTTCATTTCGTGGAGATACGTGAATTCTTCATTTTCGTTTGATCATTTTCGCACTTCCCTATAGGACACGCGTACCTCTAGCATCACTTCGCGGGACAGGCGGCGCCCGACGGCATCCGCGGTGAATGCGTCTGGGTATCCGCCGGTGGTACTTTGACCTCCGACATAGTTCACGGCCGCACAGTCATGTGATTTTGTTCGAAGGGCACTGGCACTTCCAGGTGTGTCTTTAAATCAAACTGTGAGTTCCTTGCAGCGTGCAGTCAAACTATCTTTGAGCGATGTGTCCGCAGCATCGCCCAAGATCAATGTCAGCGTTTTCTGGCTAAGTGTTGCAGGGCCCTTTGGAGGTCCCAGCAGGCAATGCTTTCAACAGATAGTGCGTAACGCCTCAAGTGAAAATCGGTTACCGCGCCTTGAATGTGACCGAGGCCGCCGTTCCAGCTCTCTCTAGCATAATCATCTCCGTCGGACCGGGAGGAACCAGCAGGCATTGATGGTGTCATCGAGGTAGACTTGCACATACAGCTGGACCGTGATATACTGTGTCGCAAGAGGCATGGCCAAAGTGCGTAAAAACAAAGCGATGCTAACGCTGACTTACCGTACGACAGCCGCCTGCCGCTAATTTTGTGAACGCCGGTACCACTTTCGCCCTCTCGGATGCTACCAAATCTGCTTCGAAAATTCAAGTTCCCTATTATCTTCCGCCGTAAATCCGATTTTTTAAAGACATTAGCAGAAAAGCACAAAGTCCTACTCCTGCAGTACAAGCATAATTTCTCGTTCTAATGCGAATTTCAACAGACTCTTGCTGCAAAGCATCACATCACTACAGGAGAAAATGCCGCGGCCTCTCCATCAGCGCGAATACGGAGTTTATGTGCCCTCTGACAACTCCTTCATGCTGAAGTTTTACTTACAACTGCTCCCAGTTGCTCGTCGTCGCTCCTTTAATTGGTTACGCTGGTTTTATAAAGGTATATGGTTTCTTACGTTATCTAGTGGGAAAACTGGCGCCTTGACGCTTTTGGAGGCACGGGAATGCTGAGATGTGGTGGATTTTTATGCCTGAATAAAACACTTATGTTAGTAAGGACGGGATAACATTCGCACTTCTTGCAATGGCTAGCCAAATGAGCGTGCTCGTAATTTCCTTTACCGCTGACCTGTGTTCATTCAATCTCGTGTTAAGGCATCGGCCTGTTTGGCCGATGTCAGATGCACCACACGACAAAGGAATATCGTAAACTACATTAGTGACACGGGGAGTGAAACACTTATCGTCTTCATTCTTGATCCCACACCCTACTTCTTTGTTATTTATGCCCTCAAATTCCTTTCGCACAGCTGCACATATGGTACCCGTCTTAGAGGGGGCGGAAAATGCAACCTTAACCCCAAAACGCCTAGCTACCTTCTTAAGTCTAATAGGATGGATTTGCAGGCTAGTTGGTCAAGCATCTTGGAAAAAACAGCGCGAACACAAGAACGATAGAAAAAAGGAACACACACGACACCACGGAGCGCTGTAGGTGTCGTGTGTGTTCAGCGCTCCGTGGTGTCGTGTGTGTTCCTTTTTTCTATCGTCCTTGTGTTCGCGCTGTTTTTTCCAAGATACCTTCTTAAGACCGTGAGACATCTTATGAACGTCAGGAATCACGGCAACCTTCTCTTTGTTACTACTGTCTGCACTGTATACATAATTCTCTTTCGTTTGAGACTTCACACATTTGATGAGCTATTGGCGGTGATCTTGACTACAGAATCAGGATAACTTGCCTTTCCTAATCTGTTAACCTAATATAAAAAAAAACTATGAAACATTGTCTCTCGACACGAGCGTGTAAGATCAGCGCACAAAAAAGCGAAGGCCACACCATTTTGCTCGCGCAAATTCCCCTACTTTAGACTAGATTGTGTTTCTTGCTGGTGCCGATGCGTGGCCTTCCTTCCTTCTTAGCACGAAAGTGTTTTATGCGGAGGTCCAATACGATCCAACACGCCACTTCCGTAACGGATGTGACGCAATAAAACACACATGTAAGAATAAAAAAAACTGCGCAGAAAAATTTGCTATGATCCGCTGGGAATCCAATTCACAGCCCCCCGCTCTACGCTGCAAGGTGGCCGGTGCTCTACCACTACACTACCGGCGCTCACGCTCCGAGCTGTACGAACGCGCCTTATACTGTTACCTTGCTTCGTTCGTTCTTCCTGGATGCTCTCGCCTCGCTCAGCGCGCGCACACCGGGGCGCACTTTGCCTGGTACTGCTCCACCATCCAGAAGAGGCGATCTAAAGTGCTACAGCTTTTCTTCGCCTCTCCTTGATGGCAGCAGTATTATAGGCCCGTTCCAAAGTGCGTCTCGATGCGCGCTCGCGGAGCCGGAAGACGGTTTCGAGGCATTGGGTGGAACCATGGATCTCAGAGCACGGTACTCCTGGCAGCAAAGCTAACTCCATGTTCCCTTGTCTCACTTAAATATTTACCCTATCAGAAGAATGTGAAATTTCCCTCCATGACAGATCCAGAGTCCGGCAGCCTTGTCCCTTGAATAGCAGCAACGTCCATCTGCAGCCTGTTCAGCTCCATGTCGATGAGAGCTGTTTTCCGTATACGTCGCTTATTACTCGTCGATCATCAGCAGATGCAGGGATCATTGTCTGGACGTTGAAAGTGCCCAGCTTTAGGGCAGAAGTTTTCCTTTTGCATGGTGCTAGATTTGTCAATCTGCTTGTTGGTGTTAGACCCTTGAGCACACGAACCAAGTGAGGTTAACAGGCCGTGGCGAGGCAGCACATTATGGCTGAGGGCTGCCCAGCATAAGGCGATGTTAAACAGCACCGCACATCAAATGTCATCAGTGTTCTCGTTTGTATATTGAGCGTCCCAAACGGGTTATAAAAACGTCTTGATTGCAAATGGATTTAACAGTAAAAAACACTGCACCGAAATATTGAAACTGCAGTACCCAACGACAACAGACTGGTGTAAGCTATTTCGTAGAACAAAAACTACGTGGCATTAACTCAGTACAAATACACGCCAACAGAAATGACAAAACAGTTTCCACACGAACGAAGAGGCCCTTAGGTACTCACGCTTTGCTTCGCTGCACAAGGTATAAATGACAACGACCGCTAGGCAATACTTTGCAAGCATCGTTATGAAGGCTTGTTGCTGGAAGGAACACATTTCTGTAAAAGCAAATTTCATGTAATGTTATACGATTTTTTGCAAGCCTGACGGTGTTTCAGAAGGTAAGCGTCTTTGACCACAACAGGCCACGTATGTAACCACCTTACTGGGGCCACCTATTGAAGTTCCAGGAATTCTTATAAGTATTTTCGATGGGCGCTACACGTTGTTTTTCTATATGCATCTACATCATCTAGTGCAAGAAAAAAAAACATGCCGGCTTCTTCGTAACCCTGTTTCTTATGAGCTTGTCCGTAACTCTCGCTAATGAATTGTAGAGCCCCGGTTTAATTTATCTTGCTAGTAAGCTTGAAGCATCGAAAGATGCATTACGCCAACAAATAAGCGCATTTGTAGTGCCGCTATGTTATTTATGGGGTAAGCGGGCATGGCGAAATTGTCCGTGTTCAACATCCCATTACCGCTTGGTAAGTTGCATGAGTGTCTGTGCGGTTGTTAGGTCTACATTTAAATCGCAAGCGTAAATTGGCCATCCGATGTGTCGCCCGATCATAGAGGCAGTTCACCATGTGAGGTGTAGAAAAGTACGCGTGATTGCAGTGTCGTTAAGCGCGACGTTCGAGATGAGTACATCGTCTTAGTTATTTAAAGACCTGTCAATCGTGTTCCTTATACAGTTATACCCGACTTTCCAAATATTTGTGTACCAGGTGAACGAGACGAGCAGGAGAGCACCGAGACATAGATAGATAGATAGATAGATAGATAGATAGATAGATAGATAGATAGATAGATAGATAGATAGATAGATAGATAGATAGATAGATAGATAGATAGATAGGCTAAAGTGCCTTAAGATGCGGCTAAAGTAACTCAAGAAATGCTTCGCATGTCAAAAAGAAATCCTGCCTGTACCAAGCGTTGTGGGAATCGGTGTCATGCGAATGACTCAGCGAGAAAATTGGCGTTAACTGATTGTTTGACATCCAGCAAAATGTTAAAGATGAAAGGCTGTGCAAACTGCATAAGTTTGATTGAGCATTGTTAACGTGGGCGCCACGAACGTCGACATCACGGCGGCGACTGAATATTAGCTTATGGCACGACGTGACGTTAACACTTGCGTTTGCGCGCAGACGTCTGTTTTGTCGAAGAGGATGTGCACGTCACGATGAGCTGACGTGCGTATCATAAACGTCGTTTATGAAAGGGAAAAGTAGCTTCCACCCGTTTTGTAGCACAAGGCTCAAGGAAATCCGTATGGATTTCATTTACGAGATGATCATTTATGAGATATCCGTATGGATATTCCACCCGTTTTGTAGCACAAGGCTACAAGGAAATCCATACGGATATCTCATAAATGATCATCTCGTAAATGAAATCCATACGGATTTCCTTGAGCCTTGTGCTACAAAACGGGTGGACGCTAATTTTCCCTTTCATAAACGTTACTCCACCTTGCGGGTTTCCGCACAACTAATCTGACATAAACGTCGTTTGATAGAGAATCCAGTAAATTTGGACCGGAGTGATAGCAGAATAAAAGCTTTGTTTCACATTGCTGTGATAGAGCTAAACACACAATAGAGGCTACAGAAGTAGAAAATTGTGGCGCTTTTACCTTTTCTCTACGAAAGAACCGCTTTAAGGTTCCGTAAATATATGGCAAAATTATATGCAAAATTTAGGCACTAGATCCCCACAGAAGTTGTGCTGGGGAAGTCAATCATCTAGAGAGTTAGAAGCTAGAGAGTTCATGTAGAAGCTAGAGAGAACCATCTAGAGAGTTCTACAGAGTTAGAAGGTGCTTGAAAACTTGTATAGCAAGATGAAACGAGCAGACACTTACATTACTCAGCCTTCAAGAAGCAGGTAATCGACGCGACAACCAGTGCGGACTTGCACGTGCGACTACAACAGTGCTATCGCATACGATACAGAATGGACTGGCTGTCATGTTGTGCTATATATGCTTGCTTTCACTCTCTCTCTCTAGTTGACCTCTTTGCATCCCTCTGTGCCATTTCCTTTCTTCCCATACACACGCTGCTCATGCATCGTGGAATGTATATATATACAAAATAAAAGAAAATATCAGAAGCCAATTCGGAATGTAAACAATTCGTGGGCGCCGCAGAGTGGAATGCAGAAAGTAAGTGGCAGTCAGCTTTATAAAAAAGCGAGCGAAGCTTTTGAATCATTCAATTTCTGCTTGTGATGTAGGCCGGTGATCACAGATGCGAACGAACAAACCACGGGATGTCCATCACGTGATAAGAATGCACAGTGATACGCACAAGAAGTAAATTGGCGGCAGAAATGCTGACAAAACGGAAAACGGAAACATAGGACATAGACAAAATGGAAACACAGGACAATAGTCGCGGAAATTGAAGGTTGTCTTAATCAGCACCATCCGAACTGTTTGCTTCGAGACAGCGGTATATATATATATATATATATATATATATATATATATATATATATATATATATATATATATATATATATATATATATATATATATATATATATATCTTCTCAATCATATCATGGCGACCACTATTTATGTGGAGTCCTTGTTTTGGTGCTTGAAATATTACGAAAATTTTATACAATTTGGGGAGCTAAGTATTAGTTTTTTAGCGATCCAGCGAGATATACATTCCATAAAACGAAGGCACTGAAGACGGTTCTGCTGGAAAATGTGTGAGCAGATTTATGTGCGTTTCATAGGTTCTGAAGCAGAGCAGATTTTTGACGTTCTTACTCGGCACAACTGCGTACATGCAATTAGTGCGTCGTCAGTTGCTGCCGAGAACAAGCTGACAGTTTAAACCGACTGGTGCAACGGGGCTCCTTCATCAACCACGCAGCGGAATCCGTTGAATGAATTGTAGTAGAAAAAGCCACGTGTGACGTATATAGATCAATTTCTTCCAACTGCTCAAGCACTGCTCGCCGAATGTTTTATTTTATTTGAGTATTTCTTTATAGCCTAGCGAAACCATGCGTGAGAAATAATGTCACAATGTCCCGCGGACCTCAAATTTTTGTTCAATAAACAAGGGTGTAGAACTGTTCGCCCTACGTGTGTTGTAACAGTTACGAACGCTTTAAAAAGATAATCATATACGCAGCGTATGAGAACGAATAAAAAAGGCACGTAAGAACGAAAGAGTGTTTGTGGAGTTGGTGATGTTTGAGGCCATAATGCCACATGTTGAGATTCCTATTGAGAACCAAGTGACCTGCGGGCCCCTGGCTTTTCACGCCCATAGTTGCCATCTTTGTGTTCCAGGCCGGTTTATTAATTTCACAGAGGTCAGTCGAAGCACGTCCTGTCCAAAATTGTGGGTGGCATCGCTACCACCACTCCCCGGGAAAAAAAAAGAATATATATATATATATATATATATATATATATATATATATATATATATATATATATATATATATATATATATATATATATATATATATTGGCGATGTAGGTCGCTTCGGCTACCGCATGAGTATAAGTATGAGATGCAGCACTTCATTGATATGCCATTTATTTGAGAAAGGTCAGGCTCTGACCGAAACGTCGACGAGTAAGTGGCATATCATGGAAGTTCTACGTCTCATATATATATAAATATATATATATATATATATATATATATCAGTTGGGCCTACCTTCGTCAGAATGACCCTCTGACGAAGGTTACTCATGTTACTCTGACGAAGGCAGGCCCACCTGCCAAATCGTTAGTAACAGTTGGGTTTCAAACGTTTGCTACCTTCTTCCTCACATACATATTACACCGGATCCATTGATTTTCATTCGCATGCATATATATATATACATATATATATATATATATATATATATATATATATATATATATATATATATATATATATATATATATAGTTCGCACAGAACACAGGAGTTTTCCCTGAGCCCGAATAAATATTTTCAAAAAGAGATTCACACGATTGACAAACAATATTGCTTTACTGACGGTGGACCGGCCTTCATCAGAGTAAAGTGGTGTTGCAGAACATCTTCCTTTTAAGGGTACAGGATGGGGAGAGACTGCAGCTACGGAGGCGTATGTCGACACAGGGAATGGCTATCAAGTCTGGCTGTACAGAGCACGTGATCGGCAGCCGCGAGTCACGATGCGACACTGTAGCCTCTCAATTAACACCAAGGCAGCACAGTTCCAACCCCGAGGGATTCTAATACTTTTATGCGACGCAACTGTAAAGCCACTCCTCATTGCAAGGATGGCAATCACCACCGCAGGAAGGATAAGAAAAAAAAATTGATTTATTGACACACTGCTGTCTAGAATCGAATGGAATATGGCGCAATGAAACCATATAAACAATAAACAAGAAAAAAAAGGAAGATAAATGGAAATAAAATAAAATCGGTAAGAATGAAAAAATAAAATTTCAGCAAAGAAGAAAAATTTGAGGAGGAACGCATTGTTGTTATTTGAAATGGCTTCCTCATAATGCCAAGGCCTTAGTCACTCGGGAAACATGTGTGTTTACCCATGTTTTCATTAGTGCCCGAGGTAGCGACAGTAAACTTGTAAATGAGGTAGGACTCACGATCCTCGCGTCCGTAGTGCGTCTGAAAGCCCGATTTCAGTATCATCGCCTTCAGTCCCTAAATGAATGGCCGGGAAGGCGCTCATGCTCAGACAGGGGCAGGTTCAAGGGACTTTGTGATTATTAAACCGTATTCGGAAAGGTGTCTCTGTCTGACCAATATGTTGATTACATTTAGTGCACTCAGGCTGGTAAATGACATTAGCCGCGTCACAAGCACAAGTGAAGTTTCCTTTAACATGTGCAATAAAGTTGGACGCGATGCATGTTGCTTTTTGTGTAGTTCTAATATAAGGGCAGACCTGTCAACGTGGCTTATTGCGCGGCCTGCATCCACTGCCACGACGTGGGTTTAAAGTTGACTTGGTTAAGATGTCGCGTAAGCTTGTGTTTCATCTATACGCAAGACGAGGCGGTTCCACGAATATACGTTTGAGGCGATCACTTTGAGTGAGAATGTTATGATATTTCTTAAGAATAGCTGATAACGACGCAGAGTGAGTTAGTATTAAGTTAGTCTTGTGTACCCTACTCGATGACTGATTTTTCAGAATTTCGGCGCGGTCAAGCATCTCGGCGCGAGTTATAGTATCGTGTTCCGGGTATTTCTGTTTGAGGAGGACCTTTTTCATTTGTACACAGTTATTATCAAAATCTTCTTTTATTGAATACATGCCCTTATATCGACGTGCTTGACTGTACGGGATGCCCGTCTTACAGTGCCACACATGACTGGTGTAGAAATGTAAGTATTTATTAGTATCCGTTGGTTTCCTATCAAGGTTGCAAACCAATTTGTTTTTGGAAAGCACGGTCACATCCAAGAACTTTATGCTCTGCCTCGAGTATTGATGAGAAAAAGAAATAGTCGGGTGAGTAGAATTAAAGTCGGCGATGAATTTTAATAGATCGGTTTCCCCATGATGCCACATTAAAAAAGATATCATCTATCTAACACTTATAGTACAGTGACCTTAAGTTACGAGAACTAAGAAATTCTTCTAGCACTGCCATAAAGATATTCGCATAATTGGGGCCAGTTCTCGTTCCCACTGACGTTCCGCTCAATTGCACGTAGTCAGCGCCATCGAACTAAATGTTGTTGAATTCGAGAATCTACTTGAGAAGTGTACGGACGGATATATCAACCTGCGACTCTTCGTAAGCTGTTAAAACATCTCTAATTCCATCAACGTGAGGAATATTAGTGTACAGAGAGCAGATCTCAAGCGCTACCAGCAGACAATTAGCAGGTACTTCAAGGTCCATAATGTCCGAAAGAAAATTGTTAGTATCTTTTATGTAAGATGTAAGTAGGTGGGATATGGCCGAATTAGGTTATCAATGTATCGTGAAATGGCTTCAGTGACGGTGCCAACCCGAGAGACAATAGAACGGCCTGAGTTGTTGATTTTATGAATCTTAGGTTGGAGATAAAATTTACCAGCTACAGGCTGAGAGGAATGAGGGAGTTTCCAATTTCGCCTTATATTTTCTTATCTTTCTGTTAGGACGCGGCATTAAACGCCGCTCTCTGTGTGACGGGACGCAAGCGAGCCACGTGTACATGACGTTACCAGTGTGCCACTGTATATTGGGACGCGCAATAAACCTTCTGTTCTGTTGCTGAGCGTCTGCCTCCGAGACACGTCTATTCCACTTTCACAAGAGATGCTACTGTGTTTTTGACATCTTGCTTAAAATTTTCAGTAAGGTCACCAGTTAGTTGTTGATCAAATGAAGAGTCAGACAATTGGCGGGTCGCTTCCTTCACATAGTCTTGTTTGTTCATTATGACTATTGCATCCTTTATTCCGGATGGTGTTATGACGATATACTGTCTGCCACACACACACACACACACACACACACACACACACACACACAGATATATATATATATATATATATATATATATATATATATATATATATAGAGAGAGAGAGAGAGAGAGAGAGAGAGATGAGTAGTAGGCCCTCGGAATTGGCGACAAAAATGCGGAAAGCGTTTATTCAACGTTTCAGCCGGAGACCGGCCTTCATCAGGAATGCCTATGGTTGTATACCCGCTTCTATTTATACCTGCCTGAGAGAGATTTTCCTTTAAAAAAAAGAAAGAAGAAGAAAGAATATAGAGAGAATAAGAAAAGAAGAGAAAAGAAAAGAAAAAGCACAGGAAGGATAGAGGACCTGAAATTGGGGAAATTCGCGCTGTACGTTAAGCACAGGTTTGTACGTTGAGAGTCGCGTTGTGCGGGACGGTTCGAAATGAGGTCTTGTCGGTTCAGTGTTTTGGCCCTCTGGATGGCGTCGTCGATAACACGTGGTAGATATTTTTGTTTGTGAAGGACGGTTTTTAGACTTAGGGTGGCCGAGTCAAAATCTTCATCTTTTGAGCAGATTCGTTTGAAACGGTGTGCTTGGCTGTACGGAATGTTGTTCTTACAATGGCGCGGGTGGTCGCTGTGGTAGTGAAGATATTGTTGTCGATCGGTAGGTTTCCGATACAGTTTTGCTGATAGTCGGCCGTTTTCAATTTTCACAGTCAGGTCCAGGAAGTTTATATTAGTTCGAGAGTAGGAATGAGTAAACTTAATATTCGGCTGTGCCCAGTTGTAGGAGGTTATAAATTTTATCAGTTCATCCTCGCTGTGCGTCCAGACAAAGAAGATATCATCTATATACCTCTTGTACAAAAGTGGTTTTAGGGGGGATTGAGAGAGAAATTTTGATTCCAGTTGTCCCATAAAGATATTGACATAAATAGGTGCCATCTTGGTGCCCGTAGCGGTTCCGCTAATTTGTCTAAAGTATTCATTGTTGAATGCGGTTTTCCTTCCTTGTTTTAAGAGAGGAGCTTTTTGGCCGGCGGTGCGGTGTGAGCCAATCCTGGAGGCAGTGGACCGTCTGAGGCTCAGAAAACACTGGATGATTGCACTATTGTGAATGGTGACATACATGTCAAGTATAACAAGTTAGTTTTGTTAAGATCAGTCACTGGTGTGACACGGCGGCGTCCTTGTCCCCCGTAATTCAAATATGAGCCGTGCGCCATTTCTTTCTTTCTGTCTTTCTTTCTTTCGTGCGTCTCATACCCACGTACCCCTGGCTCATACGCGCACATCCAATGCAACGAATAGGAATTTACGTCGTTTAAGAGTCGTGGAGTCTTGTCGCCATGTCTTGATGTTTATGTGCCTTCTGCACTCGTTCACGACCTTCATTCGCCATAGTCACAACAAACGTAGATGTTATTTAACGGACGCTGACGACTGAGACATTAACTAGCCTACGCCAGCAGGTGCATCTGCTATCTTCAGAGAAGTGCTGCATGCGCTAGATAGATCTGTTCTCAGAATATGGTGGTGATGCAGTTCCCAGCTGACGACTTGACAGCGGCCTCGAACGGAGGCCATTCTCAGTGGCAGGAACAATTAGGCGGCGATTGCTGAAACTAGAGGGGGAAACACGAATTAACACCATCTGCTCAGTGTTTTTCAAGATAAACAAATGCTTATATGTTTATTTCTTGAACCAAAACGATTATTATAAAGATTTACTTATGTTTTCGCGTAAAATAAATGATTCATTGCTATAGTTATTCCTCAGGCGAGGCAATCGGTGCCCTAATCCAGGTTATTGGTTGAAAGGAACATGGTATTTCCAGCTATATTCTAAACCAAGTTGAGAATTCCTTAGTGCGAGCTGGGAGAGAGAACACGGCTGACATTTTCACAGAGGGATACACAACAGCTACGCAGCTTTTCTCTGAGTGTTAAAAAATGCGCTAGGGTCCGTTTAGGCTTTCTCAGCGAAATTTACGTCATCGCCGCTCGGGCGCATGAGCCGACACACATGAATATTTATGGGTTGTTCCCTTATATTAAATATAATTAACAAAAGTTCAGGCATGACGCAAAATGCGCACTTCCCTACACATCTCAACACCAACGTTGAGGCGCTTATCAAAGTTGGAAAGGTCATACGTCCTTTCCGCTGATGCTTAGACGCCTACACATTGTACAGCGTATGCAGGAGGAACCGACAACGACCACGTTTAGTGTGCAACTGCCTTTAGTAGACATTTTTAGTTTAGCGCGTTAGCGTGATAGCGGGGCTATGGGAATAGCGTTACCGTACCGCAAACATTTGTTGCAGAAACGAGCTTTAGTTGATCGGAGAACCGTTTACGGCCTGATCGCTGTGATTGTGGCGCTATCTAGCGAAGGATACATGCATTAAAAAAGGTGAAAATAAATAAAGCTTGAAATGTTCACTTACACTCCCGCGTGCAGCGGCATTATAACCTTTCGAGAATAAAGAGAAATAAATATATACGAACCAAGCGTCAAGAGCATAAATTGACATGTTGGAGTGTAAACATTGACATTTGGAATGTAAACAGATGCTCTCTCGCTAGGCCTAGCAACGTTCGAAATGGGAAGCGATCTCGAAAATTCGGCTAAGTTATCCCTAGTACTGCGTCGTCGAAGCTACCTGAAGGCAAGCGAAGCCATTTTGCACAGTCATTTGCTGCGAACGAAGTGAATCCTACCACAGCAACGTCAAATTCAACTCGAGGCGGGCGTCCGAAACCGCCGCCATGTTTTACGTGAACTACGATAAACACGCAAACACGGTAACGTTAAATCTGCGAAATACCGTGTGCACGCTAAACGGTATCGGCCGTTTACGGCACTGCGCATGCGCATATCCATCCCGCTATTCCGATAACTACGCTATTACGCTAAGCCCGATAAACTAAAAATGCCTACTTTCTCCAAGAGCAAATCGCCGAAGCTGGGACGCGGCGACGCGATGGGAGAGGGAAAGTCACCGAGCGGGTTAACAAAAAGGCGTGACGGGAGCTGCGCGGTTCCGGATTAAGCGTGTTTACACCACGGAGAAAGAAGTATAGTTTACACAAAGGAGCGACAGGAGCCGCGCGGTTCCGGTTTTTCTGCTGCGCACGTTCGACGGTGGCAGGTGTCACTACATCTTTGGATGCTATCGCGCATGACACGCGAACCACGTTATCACCCTATGGTGCTGTTTTATCTCGACAGATGCTTCATATATACGCCCTAAATTAAATTAGAGTGCCACGGGAGCGAGTGCTTAAGAGCAGGTATCGCCACCCACAAAACTGGGATTTCTCTTTGGACACACGCTAAAGATCAAAGCCCAAAATAATGGCAGACATCAACAGTGCAGAACAGCCAGTGTTTTATTTAGGCCCCGACATTCCAAAGTCGATTTGAGTTTTTCAAGAGTGACTAACTTTGGTAGGCGCCTGGAAGAGCTTTTTTATGGTGTTGCGTTTTCGCGTCGTCCATTCGAAAGTGCAGGCTGCGCACTTACACATAGTGTACCCGCTCACCTGTTAAGGTTTCAGTGAGTCGTCGTAATGTCTAGAGATTTCACGGGCACTCTTTTTGCACTATAAATCTCGTCCATGACACCGGCGCCTACGAAGTTAATGCGAGGGTCCAGCTTTACACAGTGCTCACGAGCGTGCTGTCTTCTGCGTTTCATCTACGCGAAACGTTTTTTGTGCAATTACATGAACGTTTGAACGACGTTTTCGCTGTCGCCATCGTGCCCCTGTATATATAAGCATGTGTATATAAATCGCAATGTCAGAGAAAAAAGATCCTTATATAAATTGTTACGTCCCGCCGAAGCGGTGATTCGAACCCACGACCGGTTACAAAACGAGCGCCAGGATGAGCGCCTTATGCAACTACTCGACGGAGCAGCATTGCCAAAGGTGCAAGCGACGTGCCTTTGATATATATAATTTCGAGATGCTACGGAGGCTCGTTTGGGCTTCAGTCACGAGAAGGAGCAAAGATCTCCACGCGAGCGGAGAAGTACTTATGCGCTGCCCCTGAAGCTGGCGTCATGCCAGAATCTCGAGCTGGCTTCTGCCGAGGAGGCTCGTGCTTACACGTAGCCCCGCCGGAGAGGGCGCGCTGCTTCCGTTGTCTAGCCGACTATATAACGTGAAGAAGGGCGGATAATCAGGCCAGTTGGTACGCATTCATGGCGATAAGTGCGCAAACGCAGCACCGGCAGTGTAGGGACTGCGCTCGTTTGTTTCTCCCTACTCTGACCGGTGCTGTGTTGCGCACTTATCGCCATAAATATGTAACGTGAGTCGGCGACGGTGTTTCTGCCATGTGTTGCTACTGCGTAGCAGAGCCTTGATCACGTGCTTTGTTCCAGGCGCCTCGCATATCGTCGCAACGCCGGGAATACCGACTCCACATAGTGGAAGGGCATGCATTTGGGCTGGTTGGTTCATTATGCAAGAAGACGAAAACAGCGCTCTTCCTTGTCCTGTGTCCTGCGCTGTTTTCGTCTTCTTCCACATAGTGCTCACACGAATGCGTCAGCGAGTGCCGGATGGAACGCGCTCGCTTGATGTCGCTTTGCTGGGCCAATTTCCTCGACGGCACAGAGTTCACGCTGCTTAGCGCGGTCGCGTGGTGCGAAGCGCGTGCCAGAACAAGTCAAAACGCCATGACTTAAGTCGCAGCTCTGCTGGGCAGTCACATGTTTATTTACGCCCCTACATGCTTACTTAATAGGGAGTTTGAGAATTGGGTCCCCAAGCTCCTTGGGGCCCCAATTCTCAAACTCCCTAATAAGCCGACGTTCGCTACGATTCATAGCGCTCCTAAAGCTGCTAGTCTTACTTCATATATAGCATCATGAATTGCTATCAAATTCATTGCTTCGAGTTTCTGGCGAAGCTGTCACTTGGTTTTACTTGCGAAGCAGTCCTTCGAACTTACGTCGCTTCAGCCATATCTATCTATCTATCTATCTATCTATCTATCTATCTATCTATCTATCTATCTATCTATCTATCTATCTATCTATCTATCTATCTATCTATCTATCTATCCGCCTAAGTTTCGGTGTTCTGGTCGCCTTGTTCACCTAGTATACACACAAACTTGGGAGGTACCGTATAATCATAAAGAACATGAAAAGCTGATCTTTGCACCACTTACATGACATACTCGTAATGTAAGTCACGATGAATGACACTGCAATCACGCGTGGTTTCCTGCCCCTCACACGGTGCGCTGCCTCCTGCATCAGCCCGCCCATCGGACAGACGACTGCATGAGTTCAAGTCATTAAAACAAGAAAGGAACACACGTTTGTTTTTACATGCGTTTGCAATGTAGCGTAACAAGGCCACAGACACACATGAAACCTGCTCAGCGGTAGGAGGTACGGAACACGGGCTCTCGAGGGCTCACGCTTCCACTAGGCTACGGTGGCTCTTGGCAAGGATATATAGAGGAAATAAACGTATTTTACCTGTAGTTGTAATCATGGTGCTTGTGTAACGTGAAGTGCGCTTCTAATGTGTGATAAGCACTATCATAGCAAAACATATGTTCGGCTGCTTTTCGGCATGTTTTTGCGAAATTCTGCTTGATGCCACAGGAGTACTTCAAGGCACGACGCTTATCACAGCACATCAACGCACACTATAGTGATTTCTTCTTCAAGAGAACACGTCTGTGCTTTCGACTGACGTTAGTGCCAACGTTGCGTCGAACCATGAGTTACGATTCAGTCGCAAAGGTTCTGCCGACTGTTCCTGGTTCGCCCACGTTAAGAGGACTCTTCAGTGGGTAATGATGCGCTTTGCACAAAGACCGTGGTACTACTCGTCACAGTCGACTTGCCAAACATTTCGCCATAGACAATTTCTTCGCTGATTGCTTCGCATGACACCGACCCCCATAATGCCTGTGATCTTCAGTTTTTTAAAGACGATAGTCTTTCTTGGGATAGTTGAATGCAGAAATTTTGCCCTGTCTTTCTGTTTGTCAGTATGTCACACGATTCAGCTACCCGGCCAAAGTTTAAGCACTTGCTCAATGCCCAGCCATCATGAACTGATAGCTGCGTTCATACTTGTGAATATCGTCGATCAAAAAGCAAATATTAAGCATATCTGAGGGCAACATCAACACGTACTTACGTATTAGGTGGTGTGTTCCTTTACTAGAAAATAGATAGATACAGTAATTCCAAAGACCCTAGTGTTTCTTAGGCTGCGCTAAATATGCGACGCTATGCACGAAAAGAGGCCTCTGCCGACGATTTGGTGCTGCCACCTAGCAGTTGCCCAGGGATTCTGCACGAGCTCATGTTTCCTGACGGCGCTGCCAGATAGCGTCCCCATCTCACGCAGAGTAGTACGGCCAGCAGAAGACTATCGTCTTTTGACGACATTTGCAGCGAAGCAGGGAGATACGCGGAAAATTTTTGTATAAAGACTAAACTTAAATCCTCGTTATGGTTTTAATAGCAGCAGACGACTTTAGAGACTTCGAGGCGCAGTACCGAGGCTTAACCCCAATGGTGCGACGGTTGCGGTTCCCGCGATTTTAAAGCATATTTTATCATGTTAGTGACGTAAAGAACAGTCATTCATGCTCGTCATACATTTATACCCTTCCTCCCAAAGTTGCGGCTGTAAGAGGTATACGAGGCGAGCAGGAGAAGACCGAGACGGAGATAGATAGATAGATAGATAGATAGATAGATAGATAGATAGATAGATAGATAGATAGATAGATAGATAGATAGATAGATAGATAGATAGATAGATTCAAGGTGACTTAGGTTCTCCACAGAATTCTTCGCATGTAAAAACTATCCCGCAGAGGGTGTTCCGATCCTCCACGTCGTTCCCCAGACGCCTGTGATTCCACGCGCTATGCGCGATGACATGGAAGCACGTCACCTACGCTTCGCGCGGACACTGCGCCGATTGCACCCGCATTTAGACTGGGCCTAGCTCTGGAAGACAAAAAAATAACGCCATCTATCGCTAAAGGGGACCATGAGGCGATGCGAAGCAGCACGGGGGGGGGGGGTGCACAGCGCGTTTGCATTGGTTTGATAGAGGAGGTCGTGGGTTTGCATCGGTTTGACGCTAGCAGACGCTGCTTGCGTCAGCGTTGTCTCTCGCGGGCGAGGACGCGTTCTCGTTCCTTGCGAGCTGGTAAAGGTTCATCGGAGAAAGAGCGTTTCCATAGTCAACGCGCGTCCAAGGAGGTTTAAAATTAAAAAAAAAATTCTGGAGTGATGACTTTGTGCTAATGGTGAAGCCGGCGGCCGCCATCTTACTCAGAGCATCGATTAACAGCATTCAAATAGCACAAAACAAAAGCGTTTTCCTCACGCTTCTTAACCCCTTTAAAGCGGTCAGCTTTGCTAGACAGACACAGCTCGATGTACGTGCTTTTGTGCTGGGGTGAAACTTGACCATCACGAAAATTTGTGTGCAAGATCGTGGCATTGATACTCGGTCAACGGTTTTTTATTGATCCAAAACAACGCGCTTTTACAATTTGTCTATAGTTTACTTTAGCAGATCAAGAACGCTTGAAATGATACTGGTTTCTGGACACTGTGGCAAGTTTTTAGGGCTGAACCATAGGCAAACGCCGGCTTCACCTGTCGCAGTAAGGTTCAGCGGACGTTGCCACTCCAGCATTTTTTTAAGCCTCCTTGGGCGCGCCGTTCGGAGAGGAGTGATGCCGAGAGGAGATGAGACAAGGAGAGGAGGGGGAGGAGGATGCGCATGCGCAGTGTGTGTGTGGACTCCGCACGGCGGATAAATGGATTGAGTGGAGGGAGCGAGGGAGAAAGGGAGAGAGTGACATAGCACCCCCCTCCCTAGACCATAAGCTGCTTCGCATCTAAAAAAAGCAGTACGCTACCAGCTGTTCAACTTGCCGCCTGCACGTACCTTGCAGCGTGTCATGCCACCGACACTGTGCTTTGAAAAGATCGGCGTTGTCTTACTTGGCCCGCTTGGCTGCCGCTGGATAGTTGTCTGCGTGGACTACTTCACGCGATATACCACGATGGCGGCGCTCGCGTCGGCTACAGAAGCTCTACTGTGCTTTAGCTTTATTCGTACCCGTACTCACCCACGACAATTCTTTACAGGCTCCAGTTTCACTGAAGTCCATTTTGAGACTTATCCACACTTGTCTGCTCCTAATCACGTTCATACTCCCGTCTACCTTCGCTAATACAAACGTTCATTGTCACCCCTACTGTCACTCACACTACCCACTCACGTTGTTACACGCCTCTACTCATATTCACAGCTACTCACTCAAGCTCATGCCGCCGCTCATGTCCACATCGACTCACTCACGTTCATAATCACTTGACTTTAACCTCACACCTAATTACTCCCATCCATACTCATCTCCACTCGCACTCAAAGCTATTAACATTCATACTAACCGCTATTCACTCAAGTTCATACTCACTTCTGCTCACAGTTACAGCTCATGTTCTTGCCCATCCCTACTCACACTCATATGTACTCGCTCACGTTCATACTAAATGCAACGTAAGCTCACCCCTGCTCACATATATCTTAAACTTGCGCCTCTAAAATGAGTGTGAGTGCGTGTTCGTGATTATAATCATGAGTGAGTAGCCGACCTATGGCCACATTAAAGCAAGAAAAAAGGAAAGAAAAATGTTCGTCTGAGCCAGTCCGCCCCTTGGGATCTGTTTGTGGAGCTTGCGATAACATTTAGTTAAATAAGTCCAAATGGTATTAAACTACAGATAATGTCCATCAAAACGCGACGTGCTAGCGCCATTGCCGAGACTTATCAAGTTCGCCTTTATTTGTTCTGAAACTGCCGTAACATGACAGCATGATGTCTTACAATGAGCTGTATCAGCTAGAGCTTGTGATTGTAAGATAGCATAGACATTCATGCTATGGTCATGTTCGTTTTTCCTTGCTCTTGGCATGCCTTTGGCCTCACTTGCATCATTACAAGGATGCAAGTGACTTGCTCTAATAAGTGACATGCACTGAGGTTGTGCTCTTTCGCATGCTTATTTTATGCTGCGATGCTGTCGCAGGTCCGATCCGGGGCGTAACGGCAGCAGTTCTATGGATGCGGAATGCTGGAGGCTCGCACTGCGCGATGTCAGTGCGCGGTTATTATCCTCATTTGGTCAAGATATCCGGAGTGCTTCAGTGCGGAGTGTGCCCCATTATCATGTCTCCGTTTCAGTCCACAGCACCCCTACAATTATACTAGTGCATTCTGTTGACAGCAGCCAAAGACTCTTGCGACAATGTGCACTCTCGGATGCGGCGGCATTCTTTTTCTCTCCTCTACCTCTTTGTATCCCTATTCCCCCTTCCCGCATTGTAGGGTAGCCAACCGGACGCACGCCTGGTTAACCTCCCTGCCTTTCCCATCCCTTGTTTCTCTCTCTCTTCGGTGCGGTCTGCTGGATTTGTCGGACTTTCTTTTTATTCAGCAGAAGGTGACGGACACATGCGATGTTAAACTCTATATATTGTCTTGGTTTGTTTTACATGTCGCACTTTATTTTAGGACCAGTCCGCTAGGCACCGAAAATACTCTGGCAGTTCCTGTTGAACAAAAGCATCGCGGTGTGGGGCCTAAAATCCGATCACTTATCTATGCGTATAACTTAAAGAACACTGAAGTTCAGTAGTCTCCGGCGCCCGAGTGCACTTCTTTCAAAACACCGCATTTATCTTCCCCAGATGAACCCTACGACGGTTTCTTACCCTAGCCACGCATTTCAGTGAGTTGTCCCTGCCGGTTTAAGCTGGAAAACAGCAGAAAAAGTGGAAAAGCCACACGTGACAGATATAGAGAAATTTCTTCGAGCTGCTGAAGCTCTGTTCGCGGAATGTTTTATTCTTTATAGCGTGGCGAAAACCATGCATCAGCAATGACGTCACAACCTTCCGTCGACCTCAGTTTTTGGGTTCAATAAACTAGGCTGCAGAATGGTCTGCCCTATGTGCGCTGTAACATTTATGAGCGCTTTAATAAGTTAGTAACATAAGCAGGGAATTAGAACCAAAAAAAGTTTGTCCATCCCTAAGTATATTCTTATGAGATGAGAACGCGAAGGCGTTTCTTTTGGCTAGATTGTCGTTGCGGAGGGGTGCTGCAAACTGGTGTTGCCGAGTTGTGTTATAAAGAATGAGGCAATGCGGAAGGCCGGATTTTGTTTATTTACATGATTCGATGCCATCAAAGCGGTGTCGACGCTTCACATGGCCCCTTCTATTTCGTCGTCCAGGCAGTATATGCAGATATTCCCGGGCAGGTCTCGGGCATATCGGAGTAATACGACCGCCGCGACGTTGTGGGTGGTGTCATTAGACAGACACCGGTGTCGTCGCCCCCTTATCGTTCCGGTGACGGCGTACTTGGGCCGGGACACATAGGCACTACCATGGCCTTGTGATCCGAGTAGGTGGAGACATACATCACATCTCGCACAATGTATAGGTCGTTGGTGAATGCGAGATCGATGCACGTACATCTCGAAGTTGTGATGGCCTCAGTAGGCGCCTTCAATTCGAGATTGAACTCGGCAGGTGCGTGGCATCGCCGTAGCAAACGGCGACGCCACGCAGCTGGGCGCACGCTTTCGCCGACACAGCGAAGAAGCGCGGCGACGCGGCCGCAAGCCGCGCTACAGGTCGCTGCAGCGGAGCGGAGCGCGCGCCGACTGCCGTTACGGCGAGTGTTGGCGCCGGCGTCACTTCCGGTGGGAGAGGTCACGTGCTTTCCGAGCACGGCTTGTGCGGGCGCTTTTTTCGGATGGGAGCTTGGCGCGCGCTATCGCCAACCTAGCCAAGAAACGCTTTCGCGATAAAAAAAAAATGCACGTAAGAACGACAAAAACAGCGTATGCGTAGTTGCTTATCTTTGAGACCATAATGCCACATTTTGAGATTCCTATTCACGTAACCAAGTGACGCGTGGCCCCCTGGCGTTTCACGCCCACCTTTGTCTCCCAGGCAGGTCCATAAATTTCAAAGGGTTCCTGTACAAGATGATGGGCTGCATTTCTACCACCACTCTCCGTGAGGAATATATATATATATATATATATATATATATATATATGGGTCATTCCACGCCAACTGCCCCAGCTGTGGCGCTCGGCAAAAATGAACTTCTTCCGAAAATTTCCAAAAAATTACAGGGAAGTGAGCCTTACTTCCACAGCACTTTCAGGCAATATTTTGAGCAGGAAAAATTTTTTAGGCTCGTGAGGGTCCTTTGAATTTCGCAAAACGGCGGAAAACAAGGCGCTAGAAAAAAAATTCCTGAAGATCAACCAATGGGCCAATCGTTTACAAATATGCATATTTCCATTCTCATAGCATTTATCTTCACTTATAAATATGTTTTACAAATTATATTCATGTTCCTCACTGCTTAAGATCGAGGTGAAAATGGTAAAATTGCTGCGTTTTGGGGAATTTTTTCCTGAAAAACAATTATGCAAGAAAACCAGAAAATATTTTTGTACAACTGCACATGACAGGTACAATAGTATAAAAAATCATTTTTGCCTATGTGCTGTGCAGAGGCTCTGAAATAAACCTGTAAACTTGACAAAAACGCCATTTTTCCCTATGTTTAGGCGTCAATAGCACCCTAAGGTGGTCCATGAAAAAATAATCAGAACAGGGCATGCAGTTGAGCAATGTAAGCGCTTTCGAAAGAGCAAGTTTCATCGAGGTAATTTTTGTCTTCGTCGAGAAAAAAATTTTTGAAGTTGAGTCCCATCACTGTCCTTCTATTGCTCCGTGATTCGCCTTCTCCATATGGCTTGCTGGCGGGAAACACAAACCACCTTGCCTTGCCTCGTAAAATAAAAGGTAGCTACGTGAGCAGCTTGTGGTTTTTCTATCTTTTCGTTCCTACCTCAACTGCCGTTTCCTATATAAAAAGCGATAACAACACAGGGACACATTTAACTGTACGCTTGGCTTAGAAACCACCGTGTCTCCGTAACAAACAACGGCAGCTTTTGCGTGCTCCTCTGACTATGAGAAATAATGAGCAGTAAAGCGTATGTACTTGCGAAGCGTAAGAACTTTAAAAGCAGCAACTTTTGTCAACGTAATTTGTGTTTTCATTAAGAAAAACATTTCCGAATTCTTCCTCTTTTTTTCGCTATGCAGTTTGATATCTCCTAACAATATGTTGTCGGGCAATACAAATCAATTTACCTTGCCGCGTAAAATAAGAGATGGCGTGTCCGCAGCTTATGGCTTTGGAATCTTTTCGTTCCTACGTCAACGTTCTATTCTTATGTAAAAGGCCAATATCAAAGGAAGGCATTTAACCCCACGCTTGGCTTAAAAACCGCGATGCCCCCTTAATAACAGCGGTACATTTAGCGTGCTGCTTTGACAAGCAGTTCGCTGAACAGGAAACGAGGAAGCAAAATGGGGTCTCAGCGTAGCCTCTAATTGTGAATCCAAGCCACTAAAACACAGGTCCTTGCCTCCTTGCCTCGATGGACAGCGCAGGACGTGATGACGCGCCGCGTATTCATGCTACCTGTACGTCGTCGGCGACCCTCACAAACGGAAACCACAAAGCTCTTCTTCGCATTATAATTTTTGCGGTTGCAAGCCGAACTCATCTGCTCGAATAGAATATCTCAGTGTGTTAACATCCATTGTTTCTATATCAAATTACGTTGGGAAAGATAAAAAGGTGACTTTAAGTAAGTATCCTTGTTTATACCTACCTTGTTGTTATATATTTGAAAAAACAGTTTCAGCCTTAACTTCCGTCGGCGCGAAGACAACAACTCCCAATTCAATTCTTGTTTTATCATTGTGACACTCTCTGTTCCACGGTACCTGCCCAGGACGTACCTGGACGCTCTGTTTTGAATACTTTCGATCTGAGAAGTGAGACTGGCTTCCGATGGATCCCATAGGGGGCAGGCATACTCTAATATCGGTCTTACACATGTAGTAAACGCAGTCCGTTTTAATTCAATCTCGCGACATCTTAGATTTCGTTGCACATACATACATACATACATACATACATACATACATACATACATACATACATACATACATACATACATACATACATACATACATACATACATACATACATACATACATACATACATACATATGAAACTGAATACGAAGGAAAGCGCGGAAATAAATATGCTGTAACAGGAAAAACAGAAGCTATTTCGAATATCTTACACAGCAGTTTCGTATGCACTAGACATGCCGATATATACATACTGATATAGACATATGCAATAATACACACGCGCTTATGTACATACATGCTAAAACATATGTATGTTAATTTTTATTTCTAAGGAATGTTAGTTTGCCGATGGTCTCGTTAGTCCGCCAGACTTAGTGTTGAACTTGTGTATTATATATGATTGACACGCCTCCCTGTCGTAATCGGTCTGGAAGCCACACCACAGGATTGTGACTAAATATTTCGAATGGGTGTCCAATGATGTTTGAGTGTCTTGAAATTGGAAGTTGCGCCAGTGATTTTACGTGGGCCCTATGGTTATTAAAACGAATTCTGAATGAAGTTTCTGTTTGTCCAATGTATTGAACGCGACAGACTGTGCATTTTAAAGGGTAGACGATGTTGCATGTGTCACAGTTTAGTTCACCTCGAATTTTATTGCAAAAGGAGAATGCGCTGCTTTGTGCCACGTCTGTGGTGTTAATCACAGGGCAGACCATGCACCTTGGTTTGTGGCAGGGTGCGCAACCATTGTGATTTTTGCGTGTCGTTGTGGAAGATGTAACTCTGTCCCGTATATCTCATGCCCACTACGTTTACACACACACACACGTTGGAGCTTCGCTGCTCACCCGTGTTCACAAAGTGAAGTGGTTGCGCTTTCTTTCCTTTTTTTTTAGTGTTACATGCCGCAACCATGAAATGACCATAAGACACGACTCCGGTTTATTTTTGACAACCTGGAGATCTTTACTGTTCCCAACAGTAGAGCAAATATGCTCCAAACTCTCAAAACTTGACAAATTCTTCGTAAAGATCGGCTCTGGCGGACTAATCAGGATGCGAATGTGGCGGTGACATGAAACGCCCTCCTTCTGTCTAGGCTCACCGCTATTATAAACTTTTGACGGTTATTCTCACGTTTCGCGTGTCCGTTGACTGTTCCTTACTAGATTTCAGTTCACTGAAAGTGATCATGCATTCCCACAAGGCACTGGGCGTCTACTACCATCGTTATTACATTGTACGAGCAGCTTGTCATGTTAACGAGAGAGAAACGATCGACGAAACGAAGTAGCCGAAGTGGCATATGCCTTAACCTTTCGCCAACAACCAAGTCGGGACAGAAAAGAGTAGAAGAGGGCAGAAACGACGCACTAGGGCGCCCGGTGCCCTAAATGGAATCATACGAGCAACCTGTAAAGCTCAAGTACGATATTTTTCTGTACCCGTAGGTCAATAAACGTGCCCGGAGAAATACCTTTAGTAATATATGCCGGAGATTCTACTCACACTGAGTACTCTACATGAGGGATGAAATACAGAAATGCGAGTGCACTTAGACGTACGCATACGTTAAACAATCCCAGTAGGCGCATAATAATCCGGGGTCCCCTACTATGGTGTACGTTCTTCGGGGTCCCCTACTATGGTGTTCTTCGAGCGTGGGTTTGACACTTCAAACCAGAAAATTGTTTTACTGTGGGTACTGATATCCACAGGAGATTCTTGACCAAATGACGCCATCGCACATTGCAGCTAACTTAGGTAGACTTTAGGTCTAATTTACCTTGTTGGGCTGGATAACGAGCACGAATGGTGATTGATTTCTGGTGTTTAACGTCCCAAAACCACTATATGATTACGAGAGACGCCGTTTGTGGAGGGCTCCGGAAATTTGGACCACTTGGGGTTCTTTAGCGGGCACTAACGAGCGCAAATTTCCCCTCTTAACTGGCACGACTGAATTCTCGAACCTCACACATTTTGTTACGCTCCACGTAATAAGGCTCAGCTTAACCATACTTGGCTTAATTAGCTTTAGTTAAAATACAATTGACTTAATTAGACTTGGCCTATATAATATTAGCTTAATTATGTTTGGTGTAATTACTGTTAGCCTAATATAGGCTTGATTTAACTAATCGTGTGTGTGTGTGTGTGTGTGTGTGTGTGTGTGTGTGTGTGTGTGTGTGTGTGTGTGTGTGTGTGTGTGTGTGTGTGTGTGTGTGTGTGTGTGTGTGCATCGAAACCAGTCGAGGGACGAGGGGTTCCATTCTCTGTCTAGCCAATACCATATAAATCAGCAAATAAGGAAGCAAAGGATCTCTTATCGGAATTTATTGGCGGCTTCATCTAAAGTGTAGAAATGATAAGCAAACGCAGTTGCATATGGATGAAGAATTAAATCGCCGCCCATGGCCCCGGCCGCAACCAAATATTCGTGATTTACGCGAAATAAGTTGTCCCGACATATTTACTGCGTGGCGACACCTGAAAGCCAATTTCTTTGTTATCTTGTGAAAGATGAAGAGCAGCCTAACCATCACGAGAAAGAACTCGTGGCACTAACCTAAAGAGAGTTAGTTAGTTAGTTAGTTAGTTAGTTAGTTAGTTAGTTAGTTAGTTAGTTAGTTTCATTTGCAGTAGGTCGATACAGACACGCAACAAGCTTACTGTCAACTTCATTTCGTCTTATTTTGGGGACAATATATGAACCGGAGCCGCTGGCCTCTCGCAGCCTGAGGATAAAAAAGCAGCCAACATTCTGAGAAGGATCATCGTTTCTCCGACGTTCCCTTCATTCGAGCAACTCTGGATATGGGCACCTCGCAGCCACATGCGCGAGGCCCTTCGATCACAGCTTGACGCTGCCTCAAGAGCGGAGACGGTGCTCCACGTGAGCGTGGAACGCGGCTTGTTCACCGACAGCGCTACCGAGATTCTCGCTCTCCATTTTACATTTTTGGCCTGCTTGAGAGGCGGGCAAGAAGTCGGAACTTAACAGTAATATTCAACGCTTGCTGGTGCCATCCAGACGCGCATGGTCGGACACAAACGTAGAAACGTCGCTTAATGCCAAAAACGGGTTAGGAGTAGCAAAGCATTTAAGGTCAAGTCAAGTCAAGTTTATTTCCTTTGCAAAAGCATAAAATTACAAAAATATAATATGCAGAGAGCATTGCAGCTTTGAGCGAAATCAAAGTGAAATCGCGTTCTTTTTATTTTCTATTGTGCTGACAAAAAAGGGACAGCAACACCACACAGTATCAAAAGTGCAAGAGGATGCAAGAAATTCGGCAGGATCTTAAAATACCTACACTTATGAGTGATGCTGGTGAAACTTCAAAGCTGTTCACAAGTACTTAAGAGTTGTAACGTGTCTATCCGTGACCTCCGAACGAGCGCCCCGTACAGGCATTGTTCCCGGGATCAAACCCCTGACCAGAACGAATTTTACGTCAACTAAGCAGCTTTTATTTCTGAAAAGTGCGTATTTCTGAAAAGTGCGCAGATTTGTGCTACAGACGGGTGAATGCTAATTTTCTCTTTCATTAAGTATATTCGAATACGTAAATTCATTTCCTTTTTTAGGTAATCCCTTTCCTCTCGTTACTATATGAAATCAGCTTTTACATATGCACTTGCGGACGGAGTGCATATGTGCACTTCCGTCTAAAAATTAGCGCTTATATTTCAGTTATAGGCTCACAACTTAGCATTCAACTAACCAACGGTGTCGTGTGGCTTCACTGGATGAATAGCAGTGAACTATAACGTATGCGAGGCCACGCGCTCTTTCTAGTGCGTGGATTTAAAAAGGGGTTCACTGACTCCATCAGGGCAAAGCTAACCCTTCAAAATATCATGACATATAAGCAGCTTTCGTTCAGTATAGCAGTGACCTGCTTACTTTACACGTTGTAGTTGACATATCGCATTCTCGCTGATGTACGTTACTTAAACATAGGTTTAAAACACGCCTTTATCGCCTGTAAGTCCATTTCAGATTGCCTGCCAGAGGAGAACGGTGCAGTCGTGTTATCCCGATACAGGACTAGTGCGTGGCCACGTCGATGGTATGACATCACCACTCATAACAATCGCATGCATACGCGAGTAGTCGTAGGCTTTCGCATGTATCTACATGGCATCTCGAATAGCTTACACGCTACCGGCAGGACGTCGGGGTAACTGGCCAAAGATTCTGGTTGCTGCTTTTTCTGGTGTTGCAGTGCTGTCTTTGTTCCTGACAAATTGTTTCCACAAGAGACTATATTTTTTTTTCGGGCACCCTTCAGCAATTGATTGGGTTTATATACTACATATTCAGGGAATTTCAACTCTCACTCGCAAAGAGTTTTTTCTGAAGCGGTGGATCTCAGTGTCGCTAGTACCATTGGTTTTTCACTGTAGTCGACAGTTTGACGGAGTGCAGTTCAAGAGCAATGAATGCAGAATAGGCCGAACACTCCGCAAAATCACCCGCACGAAAACTATGTAACACGCTTCGAATCCCGTACGGGTGCCATTGAAATGAAACCTCGGCAAGGTGTCCTTTCTGTAGTGGTTATATTGCGCAAGCATCTTAGATACCATCCTGGAATTTGCCACGCTACCGGTTTAGTGAATGATTAGTGGATAGAATCCACAGTGATTACAGCTGTAGGCGAGAGTGTGATGATTTTCGCTCTTTGTCATTCGTGCAAATTTCCAGTCAATTTTGCGACCCATGTCGAGCGCCTTCAGCAAATGTACATGCAGCTGAATATCCCTTGGGTGCATCATTAACGTAATCTGATAGTTCCTGAATAAAAAATGGCAGATCCCACGTGCAGTGGGAATCAAGGAAATGCGAAGCACGCATCAGGAACGTAAAATGGATCTGCATTGTTGTCTCGCTATACCGATTTTGGTACACAGGAAGTTAACAAAACGGCCACAAGAGCAGCAAGATTGTGGCATGTAAACTGTGCCGCTCATGACGCGCATGCCATTATTGTAATGTTATGACCTGTCATTTACGTTCGTCATGCAATCGTGTTGTGCCATAGCAATTTTGGTATACATCCCATTAACGAAACGTGTGGCATGTAAATCATGCCGCTCATGACATGCCTGTTCCGATTTTCATGCTATGGCCTGTCATTTATGTTCGTCATGCAGTAATGTTGTGGCATGCCAATTTTCGTATACATCCCAATAACGAAACGGCCAGGAGAGGACCAAGACCGTGGCATGTAAATCATGCCGCTCATGACATGCATGTCATGATGTGGATGTTGTGACCTGTCATTTATGTTCGTCATGCAGTCATGTTGTGCCATACCAATTTTCGTACACATCCCACTAATGAAACGCGTGGCCGCTCATGACATGCATGTCATGATGCTCATGTAATGTCGTATCATTTATATTCGTCATGTAGTCATGTTGAGGCAAACCAGTTTTCGTGTGCATCCAATTAACGAAACGGCCAGGAGAGCACCAAGACCGTCGCATGTTAGTCATGCCGCTCATGACATGCATGTCATAACTTGCATGTTATGGCCTGTGATATATGTTCGTCATGCAGTCATGTTGTGGCATACGAATTTTTGTATAAATCCCATTAACGAAACGCGTGGCATGTAAATCATGCCGCTCATGACATGCATGTCATGTTGATTTTGTGACCTGTCATTTATGTTTGTCATGCAGTCATGTTGAGCCATACCAATTTCGGTATACATCCCATTAACGAAACGGCCAGGAGAGCACCAAGACCGTGGCATGTAAATCATGTCGCTCATGACATGCATGTCATCATTTTCATGTTATGGCCTGTCACTTATGTTCGTCATATAGTCATGTTGCGGCATACCAATTTTCGTATACTTCCCATTAGCGAAACGGCCAGGAGAGCACAAAGTCGTAGGCGGCTAGATAGATAGATAGATAGATAGATAGATAGATAGATAGATAGATAGATAGATAGATAGATAGATAGATAGATAGATAGATAGATAGATAGATACGCTCAAAGTCGCCGAAGTTCGCTAAGAAATGATTCGCATTTAAAAAATAGAGGCATAGTTTAACCAGAACAAAACAATGAATACAATACTGGCGCATGGACTCTTATACGGAGTGAGACGAGCAGATTTACGGTAACGTGCTTCTGTTTTATGTCACCGAACTGCGCGATACTGTTCGGCGGAGAGCTGCAGCGTGGCGATGCACGGATTTCTTGTTTGCGGAGTGCGGACACGCATACAAGCGGGCTTTTCGTTCAGTGAACTAAGATTTTGCTGAAGCTCCGGATCTCTCCGGCTGGTGGTTAGCACAACGGTCGGGGCGACACACGCGAGCCAAATCGCTATGGAGCCTACATAAGCAGCCCAATCCGATATGTAGTGTTGCGGTGTTAGAGTTCGAAGGAAGAAGAAGGTGGTCTGTGGGTGGAAGAAGACGAAATGGTGCTTCTGACAACAATCACCACATTGTATTATCCTACTGTAAATAATTTGTACATATATTCGTAACATTTTCGTGGAGCTGCTGGGCACGACGCAACACGGTTCGCAGTGGACGTGTTGAACACGTTCAAGCAGAAGCTTCGTGATCTGTTTGGTAGATCTGACCGGCAGCCAGCACGCTGATTCGAAAGATCTCTTCTGCCAGGCGCATACTTCACCACCGAATCGTATGTGTCGTACACACTTGACGTTCTTGCACTTTGCCATCGATCGGGTCGATGCCGGTATGACTGAGGCCGACAAAGTAAGCCATGTGCTCAAAGCCACTGCAGACTATACTTTTAATCTTCTAGTTGCTAAAGACTGCTCAAGCGTAAACAACATCAAGTAATGCTGGCGTTTCGAAGAACTGGAGAGTCGCCGGATCGCCCAGCATTTGCCAGGGCTTGCAAGCACTGTCGTGAAGTCATCTTCATAAGACGTTAGCTGCCGCCTGGCAGCCACTTATTACCGACAGCGTAGTCTGTATCGTGAGACGCAAAATCGAGGCGGCGTCCCCGCCGCCCTTCTTGACGCCCCCTTCCGATGAACCTCGATCAACCATTCCGTTAATTCGGACTGTTGTACGGCAGGAGCCTGCTTGCGTAGGACTGCAGCCTGTGTGTACGCTCACGCAGTCGTGCGTTTGCCCAGTGGAGGATGCAGAACAACAAACCGATCTGCGTCCACTGTCATGGCTTTGGACATGTCTCCCCGTAGTGTCGCATTCAGTATACTTTCTGTCTCGCTCGTTCTGTGCATATTGCCGCGATGACGACCGAACCCTGCAGTTTGTCACTCGTGACAATGGACCATACCATCAAGCCGACACTCCAGCCGCTCGCCATGCCCTCACGATCATCGCTCCCACTCACGTGCGCCCCGTCGCTAAACAGCCCCTCACCCGTCTGAACACTGCATTCGTCCCCAGACATAAAAAATCTCGCCTCAACGTGACTCCTCACCGGCGCACACATTTCTATTATGAGCTTCAACCTCTGCGCCAGGCTAAAGAAGGGCCTAACGCCGCTCGAGCCTAAATTTGTAGGAATCATCAGCGGAGGAACTCCGGCCGTGCTCGGAATGTGCAACGCACGTGTGCGAATGACCAACTGCCACACTACTGTCCTGTTCCATCTTCGTCAGCAAGTCCTCATAACTTCATTCTCGGTCGTGATTTCTTGAACATTCAACCATCATCGATTGCTCAGCAGGTGTCCTACAGCTCGACCTGTCGGATTTTGTATGCATCGATCCTCACACTGCATGTTTTCATTCCCGATGGCTGACTAGTGACAGAGGACAGCGGTTACGAAACGCCGCATACTATAGTGCTAATATGTGAAAAAGATACCCTTGGGAAAACAGAACCATTGACTACAGTTCTAGGCGCAAAATGCACAATTCGGGTGCTTTATGTTCCCGTTGCCATGACCATCGTCTTTTTCGCCTGCTCTCCACTTGTGATCCATCCGCGCCTGGCATCTACGGGTAACGAAAGGCATGCGAGTTCACCGCATCATTGAAAGGAGAATGAAGAACACGAAGTTTTTGAGGCAGGAAATGCGTGTAAGTGAGCTGGTGGTTATCTATATTGTAGGAAACAAATAGTGCTTCAAGTGCTCGGCATTTCTATTATGCAGAGCAACGTTGAATGAATGCCGACAATTATAACACGAGGCATGCCACAAAGTAAGATGTGTTTGGCTTGTCGGGGGAAGCACGTTCTGCTGACACGTTCGGCATGCAAATGTTAGGAAAAGAAACAAAAAAAAAGTGGCTGATCCCTTTATCAGAGGAATTTGTATAAAAAGAAAGTGGGATATGTCTTCACATAAGAAGTTCAATGTTTATTGTATATCAAGGTAAACTTGCTCATTTCTATCGGTATTTCGGTGGCACGGCACCGTTTTACGTGGATAAACCCACGTTCACGCATCGCCTCTATAGCAACCATGACCAAGGCCCCTACGGTAACAGAAGTATATACGTAATAACTGGGCACAATCGATATCTGCGTAGATGCAGTGTGACGAAGGCATCCATCATGTTTACTGGCGCCACATTGCCGACCTTGGCAGCTTAACGCAGAAGTTTTCTTGTTGCCATCACGCTCGGAGATTAGGGCGGGGAATCGAAATCCGCGATGAAAGGTTACCGGTGATGCGGCTCCGCGCGCCCGCCTCGAGGCACAGTTTATTTATTTATTTATTTATTTATTTATTTATTTATTTATTTATTTATTTATACGAATACCCTAAGGGCCCCAAAAGGGCATTACATAGGGGGGATACAAGCGTGGGTACAAAAAAGGTGTGTACATATTATGGTAAAGTGAACACAGAAACCGCGAAATAAATGAAATGACATGTCCTTCGAGTTAAACAATTTCTAATATCATCATTCTCGTTAAACAAAGAATAGAACTACAGAACTGAAGCACATAGAACTACATAGAAATAGGGCTACAAGCTGAAGCACAATTCAGAGGAGGCAACAAGAAAGTCTGAAAAAGATACACAAGGCAAAGTACAACTCTAATGACCATGTTGCGTTATACAATTTTAGTGTGGAAGATTTAGGCTATGGAGGGTTTTCTTCCAAAAGCACTGTTAGGGCAGCTTGGAATGGCGCTGATTCTGTATGTGACACGATAGATGAGGGCAAAGAGTTCCATTCTGTAATCGATAGTACTAACGGTGAGTTTTGATAAGAGTTGGTCCGGGCAAATATTGGTTTTATTTTATGAACATGGTCTCGCCGAATCGATACATTGGGAGCAGGCAGAAGGTTAGCTCGAGCAAATGGGGTGTTACCGTGATAGAGATTATGAAAAAACACGAACCGCGCAAATTTTCTGCGCGAGGCAAGGCTAACAAGATTTAGCTTTTTCTTCAAGGCAGTTACACTTACGTAACGAGAATACGAAGACGCGATAAACCGGGCTGCTTTATTTTGGACAGATTCGAGCTAGGTTAGACAAGTAAGCGTGATGTGGGTGCCAAATGATGGAGGCATATTCCAAAGAAGGCCTGATGAGGGAATTATACGCACGAAGCCTTGTATCAGTGTTTGCGAGATGTAAGCGTCGTCTAAGGTATCCTAATTTTTTGCATGCTTTAGAGGTGACGTGTTCAATGTGCCCATTCCAGCTTTTTAAGTTTGACATAAAATATACACCAATGTATTTAAATGAGGATACTGGGCAGATGTTAGCACCGCGTATGTTATATTGGTTAGCGTTTGGGCGAACAGTTGAAGCGAATTGCATGTGTTTAGTCTTTGAAATATTGATTTCCATTTGCCATATTCTACACCATTCTGTTAGCCTATCTAGGTCTGTCTGTAGTGAAATGACGTCATTGTTGCTGGTTATGGTTTTATAAATGACGCAGTCGTCTGCGAAAAGACGTATTTGAGATGTGATGTTAGCAGCTATGTCATTTATGTAAATTAAGAAAAGTAATGGGCCAAGGACGGAGCCCTGGGGAACTCCCTGGGGAACTCCCGTGCCTGGAACGGTGCTGCGACCCAGGAGAGGCGAAGTGAACCTGCACTGCTTCACTTGCCAAAGGGCGCCTCGACGCGCACTCGGAGGCGCAGGAGCGCATCGTGCTTCACTTGCCACTGCTGGATGGCGGCACCTTTTCAAGCACGTTCCAAAGTGCGCCGCGCGCTCGTGAGGGCAGAGGCAAAGAAGCGATGAGAAAGACCATAAGCTGCGTTGTCACAGCTTCGAACGCGTTCACCGATAGCACAATTAGAGAGTAATAGCTAAGCGGCTCAGCGGGCCAGCGGGCCCAGCGAACGAGCGGAGACGCCAACTGCGCATGCGCGGCACGCTGGGACAGCCAGCGAATTTACGGAGCGAGCCGCTCGCCCGCTCATTTCGCCTCTTCAGCGGAGCGTATGCAGCGGGCCAGCGTGCGAGCGTTCTGCAAGATGGCAGCCCCGAACAAGCGGCGGCGGCATGTCGTCATGTCACGTAGCGAAAACGAAGATGTGTTTCCACATAACACCTGTGATCTAATGAAAAATGACTTTTGCGATATCCTTTTCGCAGCAACTTTAATGTTATTCGACAGGTAAGACCTCTGCTCGATCGACAGTAATTCCAGCATTGTTCAACAGGTGGAGCAGCAGTAAGTTCCGCTGAAACAAGCGGGGCGTCGCTCAGCTATTACTCTTCTTTTCATCATGCTGTCCGCTGCCCCCTCCGCTCCATCGCTGGGCCCGCTGGCCCGGTGAGCCGCTTAGCTATATGGGCGAAGCTCCTCTTAGTCTAAGCTTGTCCTGCGTCAGGCGTCAGGCGTAACCGGCGTGCCGGGAGGCACGCGCTCGCCCTCGGCGCGTGCCTCTCTCTCTCTCCCGGCGCGTGCCTCCCGGCGCGTGCTTCTCTCTCTCTTCCATCTGCTGTCTTGTGAGAGAGAGAGAGAAACAGAGAGAGAGCGAAAGGCGCGCGTTGACTATGGAAACGCTCTTTCTTAGATGAACGCTCTACCAGCTCGCAAAGAAGGAGAACGCGCCCTCACCCGCGACAGACAACGTTGGCGCAGGCAGCGTCTCCTAGCGAGTTTCTTGATTGAGAAATACCGACTGCTCGCGTTGGAGAACCGTTCACCGGCCACCCATATATATTTATAGGCACTGGATCTTGACTTGCAATGAAGTGCCGGTGGGAGATTTCACTTGTGCATATAGTTGAACCATAAGGATTCGTAGCGTGCGCGTTAACTAAATTAATCCGGAACTCGGCACGATCTACGATGAACCTCCCGAGCTTCGCCCACTCATCATCATTCACTCCGTGGATATGCTGTAATTTTTTTCTTTTATGGTATTTCCTACATTATTATTAATTAAAGCAATGAAAGCTAGCCAACGACGCCTAAATAAGTGTAAAACAAACAACACGGAGAACGAGCTTCATAAGAAGTCCAACCAAACAAACAAACAAACAAACAAAAAAGCAAAATAACGCAGTGGTACAGGACCGCGCACGTGTCGTCGTGGAGCAGTGGGATGTGAGCTCGGTTCCACACGCACCCAAGGTAATTTCTCTCCGTGTTTTTATTTGTGCTTACGTGTAAATTTTCCTGCGTCACTTCCGTTACAGGAACGACCTAGTGGGGTCGGGGTAGACCATGGCATGAGACACTTTAAAAAAAACAACAATAGACACTGTGCTGATACCGCTTGAGAGCAAGTTATGCACAATGTTCATCCTACAAGAAGTGCACGAAATGCAATCGTGCGGCTGTGGATGTCATGGGGAACAAATAGACTTGTTTTTGACCACAACTGTGGTCACTTCGGGGCCAAAACATGAGGTGCTTGCGACGTCGACACAGCTTGTGATTAGTAGGAAGCCCCTAAGCACAACATAGGCGCCGTGTTCTTGCTGTAGAACTTCTTGTTGGGAAAGTCGGTGTACCTTAAGAAACGGAAAGGAACTGCGCGGGAAAAAATTACCACATAACCAGACACAGACACAAATCCGCGCTCGTGTCTTTGTCAGGTTATGTGGTCGCTTTCTTTCCCCGCGCAGTTCCTTTACGTGTATCCGTTCTCTTTTGACAGCTGAGCTCCTAAGGCCTCGCTAAGTTGGTCTTCGCGTTCGCGACTCCGCACGAAGTGGAGGTAGTGCGAAATTGGGAAAAGGAGTATTTCTTAGCGAGATGGAAATTCAAACCGGTTGCCCACGGTTCGAAGGCGAGCATCATAGGGCTGTATAAAATTAGGCTATATAACTACGCGATACACACTTTTTCTTCAACGGTAAGGTTGTTCTGGCTCGCTCCGAAAACTAGCTAGGTATCAGAAACTAACATCATCATTGGTTCTGGTCCCCTAGAGTTGGCGTGCACGTCTATGCACTGCCCAATGTGCGGCGTTCGCACGCCGGCTTTTTTCTTCTCTTGCGCTCATGCCCTCAGCCCACTACTACACTGGCAAACTGCGGCTGGCGGCCGCAAATGTTGCACGCGCAAGCAGAGGAAAAAGACAAAGACAGTGTGTGACGATTTGTCCGGTGCACCGCGTTTGGCAAAGCTATGCGTTTGTTCATAGCCTCGCATCAGGAGAGCATGCGTTCTCTCATGGCGTCGAAGCAGCTCCTAGAATAGCGTGGGCAATCACAGTGAAGTATAGCAAAGACGTGGGACGGCGTCAAGCCGAGGCTACACGTGCCGGGTTTGCCATCGTCCATGGTTCGACGAGAATGTCTTTATGCTGACCTCGGGACGAAACCCCGTGAAGCGTTCGCTGGGCTTCGCAGTGCTTTGCGAGGCGTTTTCCGAAGCCTCAGACCACGACGAGACGCAAGTGTGCCGGAAACAAACCCGGACGAGCCAAATTGCCATCAGCTTCTCTGCCTCGCGAGCCTTGCGCCACCAGTGCAAGCTTCTCTAATTTTCTTTTTTTCTTTTTGGCTGCGGTATACACACACGTCGGCAGAACAGGCATATACAGGAACCAATGATTGCGTTGTAGCGACGATCGTAACACTACTGGCTATGGGCAAGAGATACAGGAAGAAAGAGAGAGAGAGATGGTGGGCCCAGGAGAAGAGGGGGAAATATAGAAACAGAGAAAGAAGGAGATGGAGAATATAGTGGAATGAATGATCGTGATGATTAGCTTGGTGGAAGCAAAACAAATGTTGATTTGGATGGAAAATAATGCTTTAATGGTTTCTTTGCGTCTGTGTTTGACGCAAAAGTGACAGGAAAAGTTAGGTATCGCTTTGTTAAAAATCGTTCCTACGTTGCTTAACCTTGCAATGCTTTGCTAATTAAGTCCCCGCAGCTCCGCTGGTCACTGGTATTTGCCATAGCATCGCCACGCCTGAACATTTTAACGTACGGTTCGGCATGTTTTGTTCAACCTTAACAAGAAGTTCGTGATAACGTATACATAAGAAATTTCTTTCTACTCCGAGGAGGAATTTAAACTTAAGACGCTGTGCACTGAGTGCTACCTAATCTGTGATATAGGATCCGCAAAATTACAACATGTACAAAGTGCTCTTCACAGCATTTTTTGTTGCAACGGAGTAATGAATCACCGGTTAGTCAAAGAAGTGCGTGTTTTAAAATATCTACGCGTACGCTTTTGTTAATACTGTAGCGCATGCTGCGCTACGTTTATAATTGACGGCTCGATCCAACAAACTGCTCACTCAAACGTTATGTTATGGAAAGTATTCAACATGTTACCCTGCTGCCTAACGTGTTGTTTAGGTTCAGTAAATAGGTATGCGTCATGCAGGTTCTAGTGTTGTGATTGTTTGGATGGAGACAGAGCCTCAAGTAAGGAATTAAGAGAAGCCATTTTTGCACGCAACAACAACAAAATAAATTAGTAAGACAAACGGGAAGAGAAGAAAATAAATGGGCGACCGGAACAGAGTCAAAATTCATAATTCGTTCACAATACTGCAAGCGGCGGTTTGGCAGACAGAGAAGGTTCCGCGGACCGTTCAAAAAGAAAGAAAAAATCACAGCATATTCACGGGGTGAATGATGATGAGTGAGGCGAAGCTCCGGAAGGAATCATCTGTAAACCGTGAAACTCTTACGTGCCTTCCACCAATGACACACGCCATATGTGACATCATTCCTATTATAACATCTCGCATCTTTCATCATCAACTACAAGTACCGCCATCTAGTTTTATAACATCTCGCGCATGCTACGAATCCTCACGGTTCAACCATACACAATGCACAAGTGAAATCTCCCACCGGCACTTCATTGCAAGTCAAGATGCCGTGCCTATATATATATATATATATATATATATATATATATATATATAGACTGTATATGCAAAAATAGCTTGGGTTGCCGCTAGTTTATAACAGAATTGACGATGCGCCTCTTAGAGAACGACGGTTTATTACATCAACGTTTCGGTCGGAGCCCGACCTTTTTCAAGACTTCAGGTCTTGAAAAAGGTCGGGCTCCGACCGAAACGTTGAGGTAATAAACCGTCCGTTCTCTAAGAGGCGCATCGTCAATTCTGTTATATATATATATATATATATATATATATATATATTATATATATATATATATATATTATATATATATATATATATATAGTATATATATATATAGTATATCTATATATATATTATATATATATAATATATATATATATAATATATATATATATATATATATATATATATATATATACTTCTCCAACGCGAGCAGTCGGTATTTCTCAATCAAGAAACTCGCTAGGAGACGCTGCCTGCGCCAACGTTGTCTCTCGCGGGCGAGCGCGTGCCGGGAGCCACGCGCTCGCCCTCGGCGCGTGCGTGCCTCCCGGCAGGCACGCGCCGGTGGCTACCTGCTACTACTACTACTACTACTACTACTACTACATACATCGGGGACGCACGACCCACACCTTAAGGAGCTTCGCCCCTAAGAGCACTATCATCAGTTGTTGCGACGCTTGAGTGAACTGGAGTGGCGGATGGCGGAGTCGTTGGCAAGTGGTTGCGTTGGCGGCGAGCATTGGCGGCGAGGCTGCTCGTAGAGTGGACGAACAGACGCCTAGGCGCAGGGTTGTAGAAGGCGGCACCCTCAGGCAGAGCAGGTCGGCGACCTCCGTGCACACGTACACAGCGTGGAGGCTGGCGGCAGGCGCTCGGGCTCGTCCAAGGCTCGTCCCGTGGCTGACACTCGGCAGCAGGACTCCGCTCGCCACCCGAGGTGGCGAAGTCTGCTCCCCACAGAAGTTCAGCTGCCCAGACAGTTGGAGCGCCTCGTCCCCGCGATAACCTGTTTCCGAGGACGTCTGGAAGCTTCGACACTGTCGGGCCCTTCGTGCTCGGGACCGCAACCCGACGAAACGGACTCTGACACCAGCGTCTGTTCTCCCCAGCTCTCCGAGTCAGACTGATGATGATGATGATGATGATGATGATGATGATGATGATGATCCTCTTTTATGGCGCTCACCCACTGAGGGGGATAGGCGAAGAATCGGACGGCAGTAGTCAGTAAATCTAGTGTTGTTTCAAGAGGGACTGAGCCAATAAGAATAAGAACAAGCAAAAAGAAACAGAAAAAGAACTACAGAAAGAAAGAAGGAAAGAAAAACAAAACAAAACTGAACGGTCCAGTAGTCAGACTAACAGATGGAATGGAAGGGATGCAAGAGTAATGAAACTTTTCGATATGAGGGCAACGAGGATTGATTTTGGCACAAAACGGGATTGGAAGTACAAATAGAATTAGCAAGTATTTTCTTTTTGTTTCATTTAAGAAGTCGAAGACAGCGGAGCAAACATCCCGGTGACAGTACCCGAATACAGTGGCCCCAAATGATAAAATTGAAGGAATTTTCATTTCTAGACAGACTGACCGCATTCTACTCGTTCGTCGTCCTCTTTCTCTTCGTTTCCTACCGTGTCATCTTTTAATTGTTCGTGGTCGGTTTTTTTTTTCCATTCTCCGCGCGCACGTGCCATGTCCCGCCGACGTCTTCCTTTTCCATGCGTCGCACGTGTCCGTTGCGCGGTGTCTCGATCGCGTCACACCACCGCGTTTGCAGCACTGGCGACACCAACACCACCATACAGCACCAAGTACACCGCACTTGCACTGGTCGCGCACTCACTCATCACTACTTCCCGAAATTGACCATTTGCATAAATGTTACTGGTCATGAATAAATGGCCTGTTTACCAAGCAAACTGCCCCGCCACGGTGGTCTAGTGGCTAAGGTACTCGGCTGCTGATCCGAGGGTCGCGGGATCGAATCCCGGCCGCGGCGGCTGCATTTCGATGGAGGCGAAATGTTGAGGCCCGTGTGCTGTGCGATGTCAGTGCACGTTAAAGAACCCCAGGTGGTCGAAATTTCCGGAGCCCTCCACTACGGCGTCTCTCATAATCAGAACTGGTTTTGGGAAGTAAAACCCCACAAAACAACAACAACAACCAAGCAAACTAGCTTCGACTACAGACTAGTAGAAGGGACCATTCAATCCATTCAGCACCCGTCCCTGTCTATCTTTGCGCTCCGCGCCTCTGTGCGTACCAGAACTCACACTCGTTTGTAAAAGGCATTTAGCGCAAGGTGGTAGAAAACACAGGAAAAAAAAAAACCACTGAAGCGTACAGAAAAGGCGCAAACTCTAAACTGTTTTATTGCTTTTGACCACTGCAGTTAGAAGCACTGAATAAGTTATTGCTGGCCTACGAGGAACCAATGCGGGCGCTCATACATTGGCCAGACAGGTCGATGTGTGAACGAGCGCCTAACGGAGCATGCGGGGTTGCTGAAGAAAAGAGAAGGAGCTCACTTGCCTACTCATTGCAATGCATGTTTGGGCTGCGAGCCAGCGCTCAAGAAAATTCAAATTTAGGAAAAGGCAAGTACAAACTGCCACGTGAATTGTTGGAAGCTTTTTTTCATTAAGGAATTGGGCAGTGATTGTGTGAGTGACACGTTGGTTTCTTTGTACGGTGCTGAAACTACCTTTCTGCGCACGTGCGTGTTTGACAATCATCACACGTATGTATATATATTTTTCCACTCTTGTCTCCCTCCGTGATGCCGTCCTATTGTCCCTCCTTCCTGGGGGCGGTTATTGACTGCTTATAACCACAGCGTCAAAAGCAATACAACAGTTGAAAGATTGCGCCTTTTCTGTACGCTTCTCTGTTTTCTTCCTGTGTTGTCTACCACCTTGCGCAAGATGCCTTTCACAAATGTGAACCAACTCGCCCAAGATCTTCTTAAAAAACAAAAGAGAGAAACTCACAATCTCAAGAATATTTATAAAAACCTCTTGTGGTGCTCGTGCGCCTTCGCTGGAATGTACTGGTGTAAACGCGCTTATAATAGAAATGTAATCTCTGTACGAGAGTTCTTGGTGGAAACGTCGTTGTCGGAGACCCGACTCATAAGTTTTCACAAAAGCTAAATTGGCTAAAGGTCGGACTTTTCCTCGTATAATAAATATTTGGTCTGCACTTGCTTCACTTTAACAGCATGGTTCTATTTTTTCCCCACAGCACATTACATCAGAAGAGGAAACATACCAACGGAGAAACAGGAAGTAGGCCAGCAATGAAGACTATGTGCTCACTGCTTATCTTATGTCTCCTTGTTTCCCCGTGTCTTGCAGGCGCTCCACCACGTAAGAATAGAGCTCATGTTTTCTGGTAGTTCTTCTATGTGTGCTGTGAATGCCCAGACTTCAGTTTTAGTGGTCGCAATGTACAGAGAAAACGCAGCAATTCATGTTTTATTGACAAATGCGTATAATATTCTTTTGTATATGCGGCCAGAAAAAAGAAGGATAGGTACGTATCGCGTTTTATTTTTCAGCGTCTATCCACCTTTACAAGGAGGAATGTCTCATGAACTTCGTAAAATATTATCCCTTGTCTACGAGGGCCCAAGAACTGGCGGAGCGTCACAACGTTCCCGTCCCGACTTGGGCGTCGCCTACGGTTTCGGCCCGAGGAGCTCCTCGCGTAGGATCTCCAACGGCTTAAACTCCTCAGGACCTTAATAAAGTTCTTGACTGACTGACTGTCTACGAGATACAATGCCGCTCTTTTCTGTCAATATAAGAATTTAACTTCTTATTTTCACCGCTACGAATGTTTTGTTTAAAAGTGGTAGGCAGTCCCACCAAATTTTTCCGAGGACTCAATGAACATTCGTTTCCCGTAACGAATATGCCACTGACGGTTTATTATGAATTAAGGTGGCATATTTGTCCGGCTAAGTTTCTTGTAATAGCCTAAAACACATGTTCGACTGGGTGCTAACTTAAGGTGCATTTTATCACCTAGCGACATAGCATATGCAAAAGCAATGGCAAAGTAGTTCCACGCTCCACATTCCTGCCTTAACGGTTCGTGCATAGACAGATTATCTTTCTGCACTAATCCGTAGGTACGTTCGACTTCATCGCTGTACAACCTATTGCTTCTCGATGTGAATGCATTTCGTTGCCACTGTATTAAACATTTTCACGGCGTGTATTAAACTTTTTCAGGCCTTCTCTGAGAAAGCCTGAGAGTTGCCTGAATTTTCTTTCTCCTTCCTTTTTTTTTTTTTTTTGACGCGAGTTCGTCACCAAAATGTTTCCGAAGAAGGTCTAGGATCTGTTGCTCGAAGCGGTCCCAGTTTGCGATATCGTGTTCGCGAGCGGCAAACCTTAAAGGCCAACTCTGGCGATTGTTAACAGCGAATCTGTTGTAGCTCACCGTGATTTCTCCGGTGTTGCAAAAACACTATCATTATCTGTGAGTTCGCTTGTACTCGTATGAAATCCACAGCATTTGCGTGCGCACTTCTCTTGGTCTCATGCGCCCTGCTTACTACCACATAGACAGCGGATGCGTTGTACGCATAGCATAACGCAAAGAGCGTTGTACGTGCCGCGTACTCCTGCGGCGTCACCATATCGAGATGTTGTCAGAATGTCGTCGACGACTCGAAATGTGGGCCGGTCTAGGCAGCGCACTGTGTAAGGTGCTGTAAACTTCAGGCGTCGCTCGAGGATGCGGGTTCGATCACCAGCGCCACCGCATTTCATCGCTTGGCGCAGCCTCCTATAGCATATAAGGGAGCGGGAAAGGCAAGCTGTAATTTTGCATAGATGACTGAAGTACGCCAACGAAACCACCAAGCAAATTGCAGTCAACCTTATAAAAAAAAAGGAAAAGGAAACTTGTGTCAGAAAAGTCGCTTCATCCTAGAAAAATAACCATAGGGAAGCACGACGTCCTATCTACAGATGGCGCTGGACAGTCGCGCGTCGTCAAGCCCCTACAGCTTTGTAAAGTAACACCATACTTTCAAGACGTCCGGTTCCACTCTTTCCTTCTCCAGTGCCCTCTCCGACGCCGACGCCTCGTCGCTATTTGCTACTGGTGTCACGTGAGAGCACGCACTTTGCTCATTTGCTTACATTCGCGCTCCGCTGCCATCTTTGCTCCTTGATTGTGGACACGCTAGTGAAGAGCACGCGTATCGTGCGCATACGCTGCTGCTCGTGCGCACGGGAAGGTCCTGTAAAGTAAGTTTTATTCCAAAGATCACGTCGCATTTGTAAGCATTGGGTGCCCGCTGAACCTTCGGCTGCCGGAGCAAATCTGGCGAAGGAATACCTCTTTGCGATACCGTCCGTTAAGCGGAATGGGCTCTGTTGTGATGTACTGGTAACAGTTCAACCAATATTGGCGACGCGATTATGGGACATAAGTTTTCAGTCTCTCGTACCATAAATATGCGTAAGTGTTTGAATAATTTTCTGTTCGCTTTAACGTGTATGCCACAGTTCGTTGAGCTCGTTGCGCTTGCACGTTAGAATACACTCTGCCACTGTAGAAACGGTACTGAGTTTCTATGGGCAATATGACATCAAGTTCCATACGCCTTATAAGGTCTTCCTCAAATTCTCTGCAGGAAAGGAAACACGAACTGTGCTCTAGAATTTATCCAACACCTTACTCCTGCTTTGAGCCGCGCATGTCATGCCACGCTGTCGCAAGTCTAACAATGTACATTGATCTAGAGAACGGAAATTAAGGACCCATAATACGTAGATATTAGAAAATAATGTGGGAACATGCAGCTCAGATGGTCGAGCTGTAATAGCACGAATTTCTTATGCGTGTGATTTTCAGCTCTTTGGTGACATTGTTTCTCACAGTGCGGGTACGTTTTTATGGTCGGGACTCACATCATTCTTCTCCGTTTATTATTTTTTTTTGTTGGAATGTATACAGTTTCTACTCAGTGCCGGTTTGGCCCAGCTAGCATTGTAATTGACGCTGAAGACTATGAGACTAAATTATGCTAGTGTCCATCGTGTATATCTATGTGCGAGCTTTTAACAGCTAAGCTGTTTAGCTGTTCGTTGCGCTGATCCACGCCCGTGGAAAGCCTCGCTGATCCGTGCGTCGCCACAGCAACCATGCCCACCTAAGTATATCAAAGTAAACTAAGCAAAGTTGAGGCTAACTGAGGTAAGCAAAGCAGAGTTTGGATACTGCTAATTAAGCAAGGAATAATTAAACCATGACCGCGAGTTAGGCATGGTTACGCCAAGCGTAATTAAGATAAGCGTAGTTAGGCCAAACCTAATTTGGCTAGAACTACTCAAGGCACATCTAATTAGCTTAAGACTGATCCGTACAAGTCCTATTGCAGGTCGAAACTTCATTGACACCCATAATGGAGAATTCTGCTCAGGCTTACGGTTAAGCCATGCACGACCTAGGGCAAGCTTCATCATTTTTTTTTTTTGCAAAAGTTCCCTGGAGTTCTTAAGACACAACGGAATCCTCAAAGCCGCCACTGCTGCTGCGTCATCCCAGCTTTCGTGCACATGCCTGATGTGAGCGATTAATTTCGCCTGACAAAACCAACAAGGATTGTTTAGCTTCCACATTCCTTTCTGTAGACCGGAATGTTACCGTTCACTGTCAGACATAATTTACAACCGGTCGAGACAATTCATGGCGGTAAGAGCTTCAGAAATGTGCAGAGTTCATCTCACACGATGCACTCGGTGTTCCACATGGCCAAAGTTATGCTCGTTCTCTCCTTTCTATATCTTTCCAGTCCCTTTCCCCTACCCCCACGGAGTGTTAGCCGTGCTCCCGACATGGGCTGCAGAAATTGGCGTCCTTTCCTTAAACGACTCATCATAATTTTCACATCATACTTATTAACAGAGCACAGTCTTAATGGTAGAATATCTACGTTGCATACCTTTATGCATTACTCAATATTTTTCAGCCCACCGACGTTATGCTAAATGGAAATTTCGTAAAGTATAGGATTTTGCAGAATTGCTGTTCATTATGAAGGTGCTCCTGAACGGTTTTAGAGGCAGGATGGTTGCTCGGTTCCTCTGAGTGGTTTCTACGCAACTGCTTGCAATGAAACATCACTACTATTTGAAAGACAATATTTTGTCACTATCTCGAAAGAGAAACAATATTACTGACCATTTTTAGCAGTGGCTTGGCCAAGGGTTTGACTTGAGTGTATGGGTGACTACTGATGCCAACGGATAATTACATTAAGTTATGGACATATTACGTTCTCTGGATGGAGTATCTAGGCTAATCCCTCGATGGCGCATTTTTCGTTACTGTAATTTCTCTGCGTCATTTAGAACTTTGCTTAGTAATTTTCAGTTCTGCAGAGTCATTGTGAATTTTGTTGAGTCGCTCTTATTCATTCCGAATTTTCCGCTGTAATTCTCAGTATTACTCTGCCATTGTCAATTTAGCTGGGTCAGTCTTATTAACTCTTTCTTTTCACAGGACATTTCTCGTCATTCTGACTTTCGCTTACTTACTCATGCTAATTTTAACAGTAAAACTATTTTTGCTTGAGGTCAAATATTTGTTCAGCCTATCGGGTACGCGCCACAGGGCTTCGGGAACAATGCCTCACTGTCCTTGTCACAAAATGGCGCCCACTTCGTCGAAGAACCCGGCGTCAAGTTAGAGACGGAGCGCTGAAAAACGACAAAGAAAGAAAAAAAGGCGCGCGCGGTAGAGATTCAAGACGCCCAAGGTCATGCAGCAGTTGGCCGAAATCTGGACAGCGAGTCTTTAGAATTACATTGGTTCTGGGAAGCGGTGGAATGCGATGCTGAGTCATAGAAACACAGCTGCTGAGTGCGCGAGACCGACAGAGAGAGAGAGAGGAGGCGGAGAGTGCACACCAGCGCTCCTCGCGACATGCGAGAGAGGAAGAGGCGCCGCCCAAGTGGCGAAGGGTCCCGTTGCATCAAGAATGTTCCCTCAGCTTTGTGCGTGCTTAGATCACGTGGGCCGCGCCCGAATCTTCGAGAATGCCCGCCGAAGTCAATATAAGGAGCGGACCACGTGCCGCATTCACTGCTTCGCCCTTCTCGCAAGACTCATTTTCTTTTTTTTCAGTTGCATAACGTTGCTAATAGCCCACTCATCATCCATCGGAACTTCCTCTGCTTCAGCGCGCCGCTCTTAAATAGAGACGTTTTTACTATGGTAATGTGCAGTTTCGGCTTCGGAGAGGGCTGAGAAAGGTTGGTTTTTGTAAAGGGAGCTGGCACCGTGTGAGCCAACCTGAGTACCTGAGTGCACTCTCAGATGACGTGACACGCGTAATGGTGAGAAAAAGGCACATTGCTAACGCACTGCGCATGTGCAGAGGCTCTTTGATGTTGGGCGCGTAGCAGATGTTGGTGGCGTCACACGCTCCGAATTCACGCGCAGGTAACCTTGAAATATTTTCCCATGAAGAGCCGATCCTTGCATCAGTGGCCTCTCACTCACTTTGTACTCATCCTAATATGATTTCATGTTACTGCGAGTTAGGCAATTCGGTGTTGTGATTTAAATTTGCTGTCTAAAGGAGCGCATGCGCGGTTCTATGGCTTCGGTGGTTCAACATAGGAAAAAGAAAAATAGTTGTTAGTGCAGCGCCAGTGTGTCGTGCCTCTTTTCTGAGGTTGTCCCGCCGCACGTAAACGAACGTGTACCAACCTGGTGCAAGAGGAGCTTTACCGTAATGCGGAAGTTCCGTATTGCTGGAAAGTATCGCATGCCCGCACCCCATCAATTTTAGAAGAAAGAAATATACGTGCATTAGTGAAAAACTTACTTTCGTTGCTGGTGAACCCCGATATAAGAGGCGAAAGGGACTCAAGTGCACAAACTGAGCGACTGTAGCAAGAATGCTCGCTATGCACAGCAAGGAAAGAGTAGTCCTGCCATCCCTAGGTTTGCGCGCAGGCGAGCGGCACACCAAGCGCAGTCAACGAAATAAAAAAAAACGCACAAAATACCATGCAATACTCAACATAGCCCCGACATACGATTGTAGCACAACTGTCCAGGAATTCGACACATCCACACCAGGCACGGCGCAATTTTCGCACGTACTCTCAAACGATCCCAACAAAGCTACTTCTACGCATTCATGCAACAGCTTATTGCAATAACATATTTGCAACAGCTTTCGGGAACGGATCGTGTAACATACCAAACACGCACTGTCACAGGGGAGACAAGTATTCTTGTCTTCCCGTCAAAATAACTGGTCATAGCTCTGGTCATAACAGCTTGCGCAGTTCTAGCCTCGACAGGTTATTCCGCAGCGCGTCATTCAATAACGGTGTATCTCACGTAAAGTTCATTATCTCACGTCACAAACGTATAGAGGTAATTTGGAATCGCTTATCATGGGTTTCTGGTTTCCTAAGTGCCGTCACACCGACGAACCCGCACGACAAGCGAGCGAAGGGCAAGATGGCTGTCAGAATCGCTCGAACGATGGAACGAACGATGGAACGACGCTGTGATGGCGCACAATAGACGAGCCGTTCGATAGAGCACCGAGTCCATCTGACATGCTCCACCGTTGTGCGTGTAGTTCGGCCTCCTTCCAACAAAAAGGAAGAGCGTTGACAGCACGCAGGTTACTTAAAACCTCACTCTAGAAATAATATGTAGACGCCCGAACTGGTCGCCGTGTTGATCCTGCCGGATGGCTGCGAACTATTCTCTTCGCCTAGTGCCTTGGTCCGAAATGGCATATGTGTTCTCGATACGCTCGTTTCACTTTGGAGTAAAATCAAGCGATGTCTCTATTTACATCACCCGATCGTGTATACTTGAGGATAAGGCAAAAACAGCAGAGCGAAGCGAGTTTAAGCCCTGCCGAAGGAGCTCCTATATTTCGGCTAGAGAGGTAAAAGGGCGTGTCTGCCTCTAAAAACGCTTATATAGGCAATTTCTTTTACAGTGTTCTCGGCAAAGGCGAATAAATTCTCGACGGAGGCCTTCTTTTCGCATGAAATGCTCATCTATCAACCTCAATTATTTACTGTGCATTTCGTAACTGGCATCTAGCTTAAATACTTCAATCGCCAACTCTGATCCTAGACACGCTGTGATTAATCTTGCGCACTTTGCAGTGGCAGATGTATTGCATCCCTCAATAAAAGTGACATCACGGTAATCACGATCGCTAGGGAAATGATCTATTATTTACGTTCCGTAATCCGAGTTTTTCAATTTCCTAGTAATTACATTTGATGTAATCTGAATTCCTCGAGTAACATAAACCTTTTGTAATCTGTTATAGAAAACTATAAAAACAGCTGCGTTAAGCCACGTGGCGGTTTGGAAAAGGATGGCACACGTTGTTGGGTACGTATGCTCGATGTCGTTTTAGTTTACCGGTGTCTTCTGCAAGGTGTCTTTGGCTTCTCTTTGCGGCTCCGGCTTTGTCTGCTCTTTATTCGCTACTGGAGGACCTTCGCGACGGCGGCAGACATGACGTGTTGACCTCCCCACATTTATTTTAAAGCGCGCGAGTGCCAGAAGAGTGACGAGAGCACCGAGATCCCTTACAGAGGACTTGAGAGTATGCCTGCACCAAACAATTGCCTAATTTGCAAGGAGGACATCCCTGCAGAACCGGTTGCCATCCTCTGCGACAGCAAGGCGGCGCTGCAGACCTTGGCCAACCACCGACGTGCTGGGCTGACCGGAAGCCTCCTGGCGCCGAAATTTGAGGCCCTTGCCGCTACAGGAGTGTCCCTCTCCTTCCACTGGCTGCCCTCGCACGTGGGCATAGCTGGCAACGAGGAGGCGGATACACTTGCCAAAGCTGCCCACCTCCCTAGTGTCCCGCTGACCCAAGCAGTGGCGACGAGGGACTACTCTCAGGCCCGCCACCAGCGCCTCCTCGTCTCGATTCACCCTGACCCAAGGGTGGCAAGCGGGCACGGCCCTAAGCCACTTCCTGAGAAGGGCCTTACGATGAGGGCCAGGGCCACACTCCCGCGACTGCGGAATGGCTGCATGTGGACAGCAGCCCGCCGACACGCCAAGGGCCTCTGCGCCTCTCCAGCCTGCAGCCGCTGCGGGGATCCTGAGACTCTTGAACACCTCCTCCGTGCCTGTCCCGGACTTGCACAGGAACGTTCGAGGGTCATCACAGCCTACCGGAGGCAGGGACTTCCAGCCACCCCACTCCACCAGTTGCTGTTCCCGTCTCGCCTTCATCTACCAGCGCTGCAGAGTCTGGTGGACTTCCTAGATGAGACGGGCATCGCAGCCTACCGTTGAGCCCGGGTCGCCCTCCCGCCCATCCCCTTTCCGCCGGCTTACTTCGGCCTCGCTGAACGAGCCTTGACATCTTTCATTACCTTTCTGTCCTCTTTATTTCCCATTATCCCCTCCCCAGGACGCTGCGCCGTGCTCCCAAGTTGGGCTGCAGAAATAAGCGTATTTTCCTTATCATAATCACCACCACCACCACCACCACCACCACCAAGGAAACAGGATGCATGTCATGCCCTAATTTTTCCTAGTTTGGTTTTTGCAAGCTCATCGCCACAGTCGTGTGGTAAAGACGGCGCACGATTATCTATCTATCTATCTATCTATCTATCTATCTATCTATCTATCTATCTATCTATCTATCTATCTATCTATCTATCTATCTATCTATCTATCTATCTATCTATCTATAAATCGACGCACTGGTTTCATCGTGGCAGTGTTGTTAAACCAGCGCTCTCCAGAACTGTCACTGAATAGTATAAGTGCATGAGGAACGTGAGTGACAGGTCATGTGGTCATGTCATGAATATTTTGGTATGCTCGCGAGTACGTCATGACAAAAATGACCGGATACTACGGCGGTAATATGGCATTCATTTCACTTCATCGCTGCTCGTAGCGAAATGCGCCTCGCATAATGTGCCTGTCTAGAAGAGACACGTTACAGTTCCAGAACGGAATGTTGAATATGCAGTTGAAGATGGAACGCGCCGCGGTTCATTTTTTGCCGTCTGCAGAAATATGCCTAACCTCGCACTGTCCTGGCCGGGGCATAGTCAGTACAGTGCCCAGCACCTGACATAGCTGACCGAAAGGTTGCGAGATGGAACTCGCGTGTCGGTAGCACCTGTGCAGGTAGTTTCTCACTACGAAGCGTTTGGGCGCATTTTATCAGAAATACCGCGCCACGGTAGTCGAGCGGCTACAGTGCACGGCTGCTTATGCGAGGGTTGCGGGATCAAATCAAACCAAATCAAATCAAGAGGGAATTTTATTACACAATAATGTGAAAATTCATTCAAAGACATTTCATCCTACAGCTTAATGCCGGGATCGAATCCCGGCCGCGGCCGGTGGCTTGATTTTGTTGGAGGTTGAGGCCCGTGTACTGTTCGATGTAAGTACACGTTAAAGAACCTGGTGGTCGACGATGTCTCTCATAATCGGATATTGATTTTGGGACGTAAAACGCCAGAAATAAATCAATAAAATACGGCCGCGTACTGCGTGTGCGACCCAAGCCAGGCATCACGCGCCCGCAGATCAGCTCGAGCTCCAACAAGGCGACAACTCAAATATAAGGGTTAACTTCTGCGTGACGCAGCAAAACGCGCAGCAGCAGCACAACCACACGACAGGCAGTCGCAGCGAGAAAAGGGCGCAATCCGAAGTGCTGTCGGTAGCAGGAAAATCTGATCGCAGCACCGTTAGTTATCGTATCCGCCACTCGGCCCACGTCTTCAGCGGAGCTCAGAAACCGGGTTGGTTTCTGAGCTCCCCAGGTAAACCCCGGTAAGAACCACTACCTCTTGAACCTACTTCAAAATTCAAGATTGCCGCGAACGTAGAGGGCGCTTTAGCCTAGATAACGTGGCGTTACCGTGGAGCGGTTCCCGCGTTGCGCGCTGCGTACTCTGGCGAGGCGGAATGCTTCGCTCGGTTTTCGAATTAGTGGCGCGCTCCTTTGTGAGAGTGGGCACTATTTTAAGATAGCCTCGCTCTTGTGTCACTATTTGAAATCGCTGATGAAACTGCGATACGCAGAGCTCCATACATTATGTCGATAGACAAGGGGTTTAACGGAAGAAAGAGCTGCAAGCTATTTTGGATGCTAATATCATTCGACCCTCTGTTACACCATTTGCTTCGACCATTACCATCGCTCCAAACGAAGATGGAACATTCCTGCTTCGCACTGATTATATGGCACTCAACCATCAAACGGAACTAATACCGTTTCCAATGCCCAATATTGATAGCATTATGTTGAAACAGCTGGATGTCGCTGGTTTTCTCGTATAGACCTTCGCAACGGCTTCAGGGCAGATCCCGCTGACCGAGGACACAAAGTGCACCGATTTCACCAACACCGTTTGACTTATTTCAGTGTAATTGCCTGTCGTTTGGGCGGAAGAATTATTCAGCCTGGTTCCAAAACATGACGAATGATGTACTAAAACTATACCTTGGAATATTTTGTAACGTCTACATGGATGATATTATCGTTCTTTTTTTTTCAAAGAATGAAGAGGAGCGTCTGACTCATCTTTCGCATGTCCTGAATGCTGACAGCCAAGCTCAGGTGAAAGTAAACTTCAAAAAAATTGCATTTTTTCAAGACCAAGTTGTGTTCCCCTGCAGGGCCTTCGGCGGGTCTACAAAAAGCAAAAAGCAGGATTCGACGGACAGGATTTCAAGCTGGTGAATTAGTGTGATGTCCATTCTCTGCGAGTGTTCTAAGGCCTAGCTGCACATTTCAGGTCTTTCACAAAGCGTTGTGCCGTGAAGACCAGGTGTCTCACACGTCTGATGCAAAACGACATACCTTTCGAGGGGAATTGAGAGTGTGAACAAGGCAATAACAAATTAGTTCAACTGATATAATCAGATCACATTCTTCGCATGCCAGACTTTTCTGTGCGTTTTGTACAGAATACCGATGCGTCACACTTTGCAACAGGTGCAGTTCTTTATCAGAAGCAGTGGCAATCTGACCATCAGAAGCGCCACTTTGTATGTTCCTACAGCTACATCTTGAAGCTTCCTGAAATGAAATATACTACCACAGGGAAAGAAGCGTTGGCTGTTCTAAAAGCGGTGCAGTATTCTCAACACCTATCCAACACCAGGTGTTGGATATCGGCAAATCTAACAAAGAACGAGAAATCTTTGAGGCGTACTTCATGCTAAGAAGTGAGCCGGAAAACCATGTCAGCACTCCATCTGTAGCGCTGGGAATACCAACTTTCAGTTTTATTGACGAGTAGTACATCAACCCACACGTGCCACTTTAAATGTTAGATTTGTATAGTGTATTTTCATTGCCTTTTATCATCCTTTATTCTGTTCATTGTATATTAGCGAGTCAACCGTGTTTGTGGTATATATTTGGACGTGCGTTGCGAACAATAAACAGTCGAGGGTCTGCGTCGTATTTTCGTATGTGATTTCGTCCTTTAGTAATAGTTTAGCGCAGTACACTACGGATTACATACCAACTAGCCCCCGTCGAAGCTTTATCGAAAAAGAATTCCGACAGGAAGTGACAAGTTTCATGAACTATTTCCTGTTGTTAAAACAGCGTCACAGAACGGCGTTCTGAAGACTGTTTTGTACACAGGATCCTGTGGCCAAACTTACTGCGCCTCAGTTGGAAATGTGTTCAAATATTACACCAGGAGGTGTAACCAAAAAAAGCTGGGCTGCGTGAAGCGGACTTCAATAAACAAATGAAAGAAGAAGGGTAATGCAAGAGAAGAGGAAACGAAAAGGGCCTGGGAACAGGCTGAGTAAGATTAAATGGCGGACGACACCCGTCTTTCTTAATTTATGTTGTCGTACTTGTAACTATTCAACCCAGGATCGCTACGATGTTCATATACGTAACAGCGCTCTATAGTACTGCCATCAGCCATTAAAGCCGACACAAGAAACGCTTCTATGTCAGCGTTTCAGTATTGGAGCACTTACATAATAAAAATATCCTCTACGAAGTCTGTACAGCTTCTATGTGTGCTGTTTTCCAAAAGTGGCTATAGTAAAAATGGAATGATCGCAGTTGAGGAATGATCGCTTTGAATAATTGAGTTCGTCACACATACTGAGGGTGAGAGCTGTAGCCTAGCATGGTTGACATAATGAGTAAAATTAGCAATGATTCCTGTTTTGCAGGTAGGAGACAAGAGAGACGGAGAGTTTGACTGTGGTGTCGGCGAGTGCTTACTTGGTACCTGCTTATTCACTGGATATACAAAATGCGGTACTAGCTAAACGGCATGTCAGAAATATGTATCCTGCTGAATTACATTAATAAACTACATGCCGCATAGCATGCCAGAGGCTGTTGTTGTTAGTCATGTCTCACGCGCGAGATTTCCTTTTCCTTTCGTAGCTCTCAGCAAATCATCACTGGGTAGCGAACAGTTACTTCGGCATGAATTATAAGATTGCGATTAATAATCAAGAGCGTGTGGAGCAAACACGAATTCTCGTATAAAAAAAAAACAGGCAGCTCGTATAAAAAAAAAAAAAACAGGTCGCGCAAGGCGACATAACAGCGAAGCTGGCCGATGGTCTACTGATCGTGGCTACAACTTTGCGGTGGTAGAACTTGACTATACTTGGTGCTATCTCGATTCGACCGGGACTACGCCTAGGTAGATACATTGTAGGGCTCGGTATAACGTTGTAGAACTTGACCATACTTGGTATTACACTTGAGTACACTTGACTATACTGACGCTGAAAGAAGCTACGCGAGATATTTATCTGATTGCTTTCGCTGCCATGACTTCATGTGCTTTTTCTTTACCTGTCTTCATCACCATGGCTCTTTTTGTTTTAACTTCAACTGTGGAAAATGTTTCCACGATCAGCTCTTTCATTAATTGTGACCTTGGTTGTTCACTCTTTCGGTTAGTTTCTGCATTACGCATACCATGCGTTTCTGTTTGACCGCTGTGAAGCTGTCGAGAATATGAGGTGGCCAGGTTCCCCCAGGCTTCCCAATGCAGATTTTTCGCCTGGTCATCCTCGCAGCCTTGTTAAATAATAAGCCAAATCGAATTCAATTCAATTTATGTATCTAGGCTCAACCGGAGCATACGGCTAGGCAGATCCTTTTGTAGCACAAGCTATCACTTCGTAGCTGCGCTTAGTATAATTTTCATGCCAGTTCGACCAAGTCTACGCCTAAGCAGATCTCTCGTGGTGTGAAGCTATGCGCAAATACATAGCTCTGTAAGGCGCTTAGAACTTGAAAAATTTGACGCACACTGTCTTCGTCTTGTTTTTCTCCTGCTTGAATATGTGCGCCCGCGATGATTGACCGTGCTTCGGTTAAGGAAAGGACGCTGATTTCTGCAGCCCATGGAGGGAGCATGGCTAAGCGCCCCTGAGGTTAGGGGGAAAGGGACTGAAAGAGATAGAAAGGAAGGAAAGCCGTAGTGGACCACCTGGGGTTCTTTAACGTGCACTGACGACGCACAGTACACGGGCCACTGGCATTTTCGCCTCCATTTTCGCCTCCTCGCTACCTTTTTTATCTATTATCGTTCCGCTGTGAAGTAACAATCTTAACCGACTACCTTGCGTTTCTGTTTGCTCCATGCCTTTGCGCCACCAAAACTCTAAGCGCCTTTTACTTATCTCTATCGCCGACATGTTCAGCTTTCCCGTGTTACTCCTGAAACCCATGGCCTCCTGCAGGGCAGGGTCCACAGCTACGCTTGGGTGGACATCTGTACATTCAATCAAAATATGATCCTTCGTTTCCCTGGCTTTCCCGCAGCACGTACATGTATCCCCTTCTTTATTGAATTTCGCTCTGTAACCTCGGATTCTCAGCTGGCCTCGGATTCTCAGCTTGCTTCAAACAGCGAATCACTTCCCTTTGAATTATCGTAAAATTTTTCTCTCTTGAGTTCGTCTTTGCTTTTTCCGTAGATGCTCAATGCCGGTTTGTTCTCCATTGCTGCTATCCAATCCGACTTCGCCGCTCTAACCATGCTCTTAACGTTCTTTCTCGTCCCATCCGTTTCGTTACTGGCTGTATACTTACTGATAAGCTTCCCAGTTCTCTTCCTCCATTGTGAGTCAACGTTCTTTCTATACAAATATCTAAATACTTCCGCTGCCCATCTACTTTCTTTCATATTCCTTACTCTCTGTTCGCACCTAATTTTACTCTGAGCTTCCCTTCCCTCAAAGTCAGACCATCCCATATCCCCCTTAACAGCCTCATCTGTGGTCTTCCCATGGGCGCCCAATGCGAGACGTCCGACCGTCCTCTGATTCACGTACAGCCCTGATTGTAACTCTGACCTTATGCACACCACTGAGTTTCCGAATGTAAGTGCTGGCACCATTACACCTTTCCACAAACCTCTAATTACCTCGTACCTGTTGTAACCCCACAGCGCTCTATGCTTCAGTATTGCGGAGTTCCTCTTTCCTTTAACTATCATAGCTTTTTCTTGTACTTCTATGTATCTATTCCCATCATTTATCCATATCCCGATGTACTTGTACTCTCGTACTCTGGGTACCTCCCAGAGTACTCTCGTACTCTGGGTTACACCTTTCCACAAACCGCGAATTACCACGTAATTCAGCGCTGTTAAACAGCGCCGCCTGCCGACTGTACGGAGCCTACACCCCCACTAATACCTCTGCGCATGCGCACAGAATGAGAAGCGCTATCAAGTGGCTCCGGCGCAGCGTCAGACTTGGCTACTCCGCGATGGAGGCGTATAGCTGGGCACGCGCCGGCGCCAGTGCGTCTGCCGCGGCTATGACTTCACTGCCCTGGAATGCGTATTCCGGCGAGGCGCGCGCGGCGGTGCGCCGTGTGACGTCACTGCTCCTCGCGCATGCGCAGCACGGATCTCCAACAGCCACGCGAAACTGCTCAACCTCGGCCAGTGTACCTCACGCTACAAAAAAAAAAAAAAAAGTGCATTACACCATGCTTACCGCCAAACCTTACATTTTGCTTTTTCATTACGACCTAGCAGACGCTGGAGGCGACGTGACTACGTCAGCGCGAGCACGTGCTGCGATTTGCGTAGCCGTCTTTAATAAAACGTCACAATGGTTCTGCAATACGTCTCGTCCATCATCCGCGTTTGTCGGTTGCATCATGACGTAAGAGATCGCGTCAGCAACGTTCTCAGTTGCCTTTCAATTTCGCGATACATTGCACATGTGCCGTACGTTCAAAAGATGAGCATCGGCAATACGAAGAACGGCGGTACACGCAGAAACACGAGTGCGCGCGTTGCTGTCGAGTGCCGGAAAAAAACACACACGAAAATGCGACGACCGGCCATCAGAATGCCCGAGATTCAAACAAGCATTTCTAGAGAAACCTTTCGGTGCCATGTGGGCAGTGTGTGGCCGGCAGTGGTTCGAGATCGACCTCCATGGCTGCAATCGGTGGCATGCGCGATGCTGAAGTGGCCGCGGTGGACATTTGGTCTTTGCTTAAAGATGTGGTGCCTAGGTTCCCCATCGCCAATGACTATAGACACGAAAACGCGACTGGTCTTTCCTCTTTCACAAAGAATTGAAGTGCTCGAAGCTTTTCGTTCCTCTTAGATTTACATTGTTACGCGAGAAACGAGTCGAATAATAGAAAAAAAAATATTTAGACTATAGTCAGAACAGCTGTTACCGTGCTGAATGCTCCGGCTCGGAGCCCGTGCCAGACTCGTTCTCCTTCTATTCTTCACTCGGGCAATGGCGCCCGCGTTTATCGTCCGTGCGACCAAACACTTTATTCGCGCGGCATAACCCCCGACGGCGGTAGAGCCGTCTCGGCACGTCTAATTATCGATATCATCGGGAGGGTGATAGGTCTTGAGGCGTGTGACGTGCACGATATCTCTGGGAAGGGGAGAAGATGAAGCAGATCGGGCGAAAAGGGCAATTTCATAGGCAACACAAGTCCCAGCACGAAGTAATCGGTATGGGCCTGCGTACCGAGACAACAGCTTTTCAGACAGGCGACCATGACGGGAAGGAGACCGCAATACAAGTTACCCTGGCGAAAAGTGTACGTAGCGGTGTCGGCAGTCGTACAAACGTAGTTGGCTCTTTTGAGAGGTCAGAATTCGCGTGGGCAGCTCGGGTGATAGTGTCGAGAGCCTATTGGTTGATCGGTGCAGCGGTAACAGGGAGGGGCCTGCCTAGGGGCAACGCTGGACCTTGGCCGTGCAAACGACAAAAAAAAAAAAGTAAGCACCGGCATCATGGCGCGACTTATTGTAGACAAAAGTTACATATGGCAGGGAAGGGCCCCGGTCAGAGTGCTCTGAAGATATACCACGAGCACGTCTGTAAGAGTGCAATGCAGACGTTCCGTATGTCCATTTGTCTGCGGATGGTATGTTGTCGGAAGCTTGCTCGTCGTTCCACTGGACTGCAGGAGGTCTGCGATGAGCTGTGATAGGAATGTCCGGCCGCGATCCGTAAGCAGCTTTCATAGAGCTCTAAGTATCAAACTACGTCGTGTAGAAGAAAACAGGCCACGTCTGGGGTGCAGCTCGTCGGAAGTGCACGGGTGACGGCAGAGCGTGTGGCGTAACACCTGGCAACAGCGATCCACCTGTTACCAGATTTTGGTATGGGAAAAGGGCCAAAAAGGCGTAATCCAAAGCGAAAAAACCGGCTCCGAGGGAATATCAGGTGCTTAAGGTATACGGCAGACAGCGTTAATAGTGTGTTGCGGCGCTGACATCTCTCGGACGCTGCTGCGTGTCTTTTGACGGTGCGAGGAAGCCCTGGTCAAAAGAAGTGCCAGCGCATGCGGCCGCAGGTACGCGATATACCGAGGTCACCGGAAGTGGGAAGGCCGTGAAGTTCACCGAGAACAGCTGAGCGAAGGTTCTTGGGAATGACAAGAAGTAAGGCTGGGCCGTCTGAGCGAATATCGCCTGAGCGATCGCAAGTCTTTGTTCGGAACAGAACGCGTTCGCTCGCTGCAGGGTCATGAAGTGTGGGAGCGGCTCTCGTAGCGCGCTCAGCGGATTTGGCACGACTGGGCGGGGAGGACGTTTCCAGGATTGGTCACTCTCCTTCGTTTGAGGGGGTTTTGTTTTATGACTGGATGAGTCATAATATGTGCGAGGACGGGAGGGCAATACCAACCAATGGGCCAGCGGTTTACATCCCAAAATTTTACGAGCAAGTTTTGTCGTCTTCTTATAGACAATAGGCTACAAACCGAAGTTATTTTTGTCTTCAAATGAATGAGACTGCTTTATGAAAAGGAACATTTTTTTTTTCGTGAGCTTCAATATGTGATGTGCATAGAAAACGTGGTCACGCAGAAATGAGTCGGCGCCCCGCTGCTTACGAGGTAAGCTTGGCCCCAGCTTAATGACATGCAGTGAAAAGCGCCCGCGTTCAACAAAACCGCCCGCGTTCGGAAATAAAGATCTCGGATCTGACTCCTTGTAAGAAAGCAGCTTTCTTAGCAGTAGAACATACGCATCTTTCTGTGAGAACTGCAGAAGAATCAATGCCGCCACTTGCCCCTGCCGGCTGCTTTTTGTGCCTCCCTCTCACGCACGGATGAGTAAAACCGCACTGCGCCGTCCTCAATGATAAGCTCAACACCTTTACTGTGCCTCCAAGTTACTGCCCTGCAGGCAAGTACCGTTAATATGCAGCTGTTATACGCTTTACTCTTGAGTGACAATGGTCAGATACGATTCATTAACGAGAATATTTGCAAAATGCGCTCGAGCCCATTTTTATACTTACGATTTTGTCTATTTAAGCCTTTGGATCAGGGGTCTTATACCTGGCCTAAGTAGATAGATATATTCGCTTAGAACTTCCACTGCCTCACCGCCTATCTTCAACCGCTGTGGTCTTCCGAGACTATTGTGCATTACTCTAGTTTTCTGCATGTTAATTTTTAGGCCCACAGATCTCCTTTAGCTGTGTATTTCAAAAGTGACACTTTGTGATTTGTCTCCTTCGCAAGGCAATGCTGTCAGCACATCTGAGGTTACTAATGTATTTTCCGTTAACCCTTGCACTCATCTGTTCCTAATCCAGTTCTCTGCATACCTCCTGTAACAATTCCGTGATTAAGATCGCCGAGATCGTATCTCCTACTACAACACCGTTCGTTACAGGTATTTTACTGCTCGCTTTACGGGGGATTATAAAGGCTGCTGAAGCATTGCAGATGCATTCTAGCGTTGTTAGGTAATTATCAGGTACTCCATGACTCTGCGATGCCTGCATGATAACTGAGGTACGGCTGAATAGAATGCTTTCTTGTAATCTATGAAGGCTGCATAAATGGGTTGGTTAAACTCCGCGCAATTCCCTGTCACTTGACTGATCGTGGAAATATGGTCTATTGTTCTACAGCCTTTACCAAATGCTGCTTGCTCGTGAGGAGGACTGAAATCCAAGGTGGCACGAGTTCTGTTTGCGATATCCTTCGTGAATATTTTCTATACAGCATACAGTAAGCTGATCATTCTGTATTTGGCACTGCACTAGCCGCATCTGAATGTGCGCACATACTTAAGGACATTATACAGTTCATCCTGTACATACATAAATTCAGCTGGTTTACTCGGTGGATATCTACTCCATAGCGGTAGATACAGCGGTAGATATCTACTCCATAGGAAAATCAGTATTTCGACACATCCTAGGTAATAATCATTTTATTACCATGTCAAAATACATAATGTTACTTTAGACACACACTAGCTTTACTTCACATGTCAGCGCACATCCGCCATTTAGTGTGCGAACAAGCCCCATTTTCACAAATGCCTGCTTCGCATGGGTATTCGCCCTTGGGATTAGGTTTAGTACGGTCGAAGGCAGTCTGAAATAAAACAGCGCATAGGCTTAAAAAGACAGTAATTACACTGATGACCATATCGGGCGTGTAAACGTTGCAAACGTATTACTGCTCAATTATATTGCATTATTTTCCCTTCTTAAGTGGGCAGACAAAACTGGCAATGCACACGTCCCATGTTAAAACCAACTAATACTTTAACAGGCCCATCACTTGTATACGTTGCCAGTGTCGGTTAGGGATTCCAATACACAATGCGGCAGTTCCGCGAGTGGTGCAAAGATACCCCACATTTGATAAACATTTAGGTGAGTGTCAATTTTGTCTAAAGATGATCTCTAACGTTTTCCGTCTGAAAACCACGATTTCAACATAGACGCTGTAGTAGAGGTCACCGGAAATTTTGACGACCTGGGGTTCTTTAACGTGCACTGACATCGCAAGTACACGGGCCTCAACGTTTCGCCTCCATCGAAATGCAGCTGCCACGGCCGGGATTCGATGCCACCACATTCGGATCAGAAGCCGAGAACTATAGCCACTACACCTGGGGCAACATTATCGAACGAAATTACAATGCTTTCATAATCGATATGCGCCGCCCGGTTACCCTGAAATACACTCTGAGGAGGAAGGGAGGAAAATACCGCGATGAAATAAATAAACCGAACCGGGAGCGCAAGTAACCACGGATTACAAGTTATCATCAACAAACACTCACACAGACCATGAAAGCAAACGAAAACAAAATGGCAGCATTTGTAACGCACCGAGCATGAAGCATCGCTATTTTTCGAACCAACCACCAGACTTAACGTCTCTGAAGTATATGTAAGGTGAGCACAGAACTTTCAGAAACGTGGATTACATAGAGGAGTGTGGTGGTTCGTGGGCCCGGGGCTCAGACACAGACAGCTAAGTCAAGGACAATGAAAACATTTATCGACACACGAGACAGCACGAACACTTTCAATGGACAGACAGCACGAGGCAAACAACGCAATCTGAACGCTACGTTTACGAAACTAAACGGTGCGTCCTGCCTGACGTGACTTCAGAGGTCCGTCGGCACCATTCACAGTACCGGTGTTATAGAAGCGGCGCACGCTGACATCAACAGAGGAATGATGAGCCGTGTGCGAGCACACGAGCAGATCCCGAGGTGCCCGCTCAGGAGCGCGTCGGGGTACGATGCATATCTGACGTGGCACCAAGGCCACGCTCTCAGCAAACACTTGCGCCAGACGGCAACGCGGCACCGTGGCCATGCTCTCAGCAGGCGGTTGTGCCGGACTGGAACTTGCGTGGCACCGTGACTACGTCCTCAGCAGGTGGTTGTGCCGTACTCGAACCTGCGTGGCACCGTGACCACGAGTCGGTAGATGGTTGGTCCCGGCCACACCACAGTTGCAGCCGCTCGCCCTGGGCCGCTCGCACGTCCACCACGGAACAGCCAGCACGGTCCAGGACACCCGTTCACCACAGGGGAACGCCCAGTACGTCCCAGCTGCTCTGGTGGCACCAGCTCGGTGCGTCTGTTCTCCTGGGCCGAACGTGCCACTCTCGGTCGCTGCTAATGCTCGATCCGCCGTCGGCGTTCTGAAGCCCATGCGCTTCACGTTCCGCTCGCACAAGCGCGCGCTCTTCGTCGTCGTCTTTGTTCCTTTTTGTGCGCCGAAAACAGACGTTCACTACAGGGAGCCTAGCAGTGCCGTTCTGTCGACACTGTGGCACTGCTCCTTGAGCACACTTGAGTGCGTCAGGAACAAATGAGGCGTTTTTTTTTGTTTTGTTTTTTTGTTTTTCTAAAAGGGCGCAATCCCTATTAAGCAGAACTGAGAGAAACGCAGTCGTTTGCCACTGGCAATATGGTAGAGCCTGTTCCGACAATCTTTTTCCAGTGCGCTCGTGCCGCGAAAATACCTCGAACTTATGTCGCAACTAAAATGCATGTAGCCTACTATCACCGTAACCCGGAATAAAGTTTGGATTTCGCTCTCATAGAAACGTAACAGAGAAAGTGGCTCATTCTGATTGAACCAGTTTGTTTACGCAGGCATTAGATACCTATAGTATCCCGGCCAAGGTGGCTGCGTTTCGGCAGAGACGAAATGTTGAGGCTCATGTACTGTGCGCTCCACTACGACGTCGCTCATAATTATATCGTGGTTCTGGGACGTAGAACACAAGAAATCGAATCAATCAAGAACCTGCATATCAGCGCATAAGCAATATCGTAATACTTTGCGGAAAAATTAACGTTACGAATTTGCCTTCGTCGGTTGCATCCTCTGATGCAGGGGCCTTTAGTGGACCTACGTCTTTGTGACCCAGGGTCGAGCTTTTGGGAGCGCTTCCAACTTCTCTCTGACAGTTTTTGTTGAGCATGCAAACACGGCGCACCTTGTTTGCTGGCTTTAAGGGCGCCGTTTCGGATCACCTCTTCTACGAATAGACCGGTCCCAAATCCCTTCATTTCCCTCGTGTTCCATTTAAAGTGTACCTTCATTGACAAGGGGAAATCACAAGCCCAACAACAAAGCAACTAGAACAATTGGAAGAGCTTGTGTGCGCTATATTGTCTGGGTCATTAGTGCACACTGCACTGGTTCAGTAGATCTGGCTCACTTGATTTAAGCACCTACAACACTTCGTTCATTTTTTATTTGAAACTGTTCTTGAGTGCACGTTAAGATCAAGAATTGACCAGTTTTGATTATAGTTATTTTTGAAACAAGAGAAAGCTAGGCGTACCTTAAGTTCTCGTGAAATTAAGCCCAGTTTCCTTTTTTTAGATTTGGCTCTTTTACACACACACACACACACACACACACACACACACACACACACACACACACAAAGACCGCCTCAAATGACGTCACTGCGGCATGCTGGCGTGCCTGTCGGAAGTAGCATTTAGTGAAGGATAGTTCTGGGGTCGAGCAGTGCTATAATATAAGCGACTTGTAGTATGTCAGAACACGTGCGTGTTATGACAGCGGTGTAAGAGCGCATAGTCATATCAGCACAAATGGATTCCAGGATGGCGATGCTATGTGAACACTTCATCACTGGCCAACATAACATTAGCCAATTCTGGCAAATGTAAGCTAATACTAGTTAACGCGCGGCGTAACATTTATGAAAAGCCATCATGGACTAGGCAATGTTTAGCCGGCGTCCTCCAAGAACTAGCTCGCATAGCCCACACTGACCGACACCAGGCCCACGTTATAAATGTCAGCAAACAAGTAATTACCACTAATCCGCGCTAAGCCAATGTTCGCCAGCATGGAGGAACCATTCTCGAGCCTTACAATGGAAAAAGTAACATTTGTCATCCGTATACTCATCACTTAACTAGCAGTAAGCACCAGTTCTGAACATTACATAGCACAAAAGCACTATCTGCCAGTGGAAATTAGCACACGTTCAAACATCAGTCCAACTACAACCACCACAGTGAACGCTGCCCGGTATGTCCAACGTGCTGAGGATGTTCCTCAGCTAGATAACCTGCGCATTCACTCTCAACATCACGATGTCCAGAAGCACAACCTCCGTCACAGAGAAGTTACCATTCTGGAGACAATGTATGAAGCTGAGATCCCGTCCACTAACGTGGGGCGACGGAGGACTTCGGCGTCATTATTTCGAGGCATACTGTGTTCTTCAAGGCATGCACGACGTCGAACACAAAATTGTTCCAGAGAACACCGCGGGTGCCTTCCGGTGTACACCCCAACCTGCTGTCATCCCCGTCGCTTGGATGAAGCCATATAACTCACGCTAATCATCCCCTCCAGCACTTACCACTTCGGTAGTATCTAGCCGACGCTTTTAAAAGGGGATTGATTGATTTATGGGGTTTAACGTCCCAAAACCAGTTCTGATTATGAGAGACACCGTAGTGGAGGGCTCCGGAAATTTCGACCACCTGGGGTTCTTTAACGTGCACTGACATCGCACAGCACACGGGCCTCAACATTTCGCCTCCATCGAAATGCAGCCGCCGCGGCCGGGATTCGATCCCGCGACCTTCGGATCTGCAGCCGAGTGCCATAACCACTAGACCACCGTGGCGGGGCTTAAAAGGGGAAACAACGACGCCCAAATTCAATGCATTTGTGTGTATTTTGCGGTTGCAGTTGTGTTCAGCATTGGGCGCCGCAGTATGGAAGTAGACGAAAACGAAGAATAAGTGTTGTCCGAAAAGGCGACCTGCCGCAGCTTGCCCTATAATTACGGTATGGTGTATAGTTAGTATTCGACTACTAGTGAGAAGAGCACACTGGCACTTGTCTTTTTTGCCTCGATTGGAACACTTGTAAGCCATGCATTGTACTTTATGCTAACGGTGCTAGCACGATACAATAAGGAAACTGTTCCTTTAACCTGCTCTCGTCATACACATATCTGTGAGCAGAGCTTTCGCGTGTATAACTAACGAACTAACTTAATAAAAAACGACATGTAAATAAATAAATAAATAAATAAATAAATAAATAAATAAATAAGTAAATAAATAAATAAATAAATAAATAAATAAAAATTGGTTAACATACCACGCATCCAACTCCCTCTCCAACCAAATGGCCGTTTCCATCGGTGCATTTGTGGCCGGGAGCATGCTTGAAAGTGAAAGGAGTATGAACTCAATACACGCCGAAGCATTTGTAATATAAGGAGAACTTCTTCATTTGCAGTGAACAAAATAAATATTTCACCAAGTGCTGGTTGTACGTTTCAAAAGCAGGAAAATTGATTACTCTGTAAAAAGATTTCGGCCATTCAAAACTGCTCTGCATCACAAGTGTAGTGCGACCTAGCTGAGGAAGAAAATTGGATGGTAAAAAATCCTTGCCATTTGTGTTGCACACAAACCGGACAGCCCATGTTTGAAAGGTTTCTTGATTTGGATACCAGATTTCATATAGAGGTTCCACACAACGCTACCATATTTGAGATTGCGAAGAATAAGAGTTTTGTATGTAATTAAAAAGTCTGGTTCCTCGAGGAGCAGGACGGAGCGTACCGTGTAAATAACTTATTTTCTTAAGGTCCTTGTTGCAAGTGAAAGCAGTGTGTATGAACCATTACAAATTGTGTGTCATAAGAATACCGAAAGGGAAACAGATCAAGGGCTCTGTTATTTGCTAGACAAAACGTAATGAACCCAAGAGACTGTGGACCAAAGGAAGGCATATATGGGGAATTGTGTTCGGTTTTGGCTGTAGTGAAGTAATTATGACATAAGTGGAAAGGAATTAGGGTGGATGAAAAAAACACACCTCCCGCTGGTGGGAGCCGGACCCACGACCTTCAGATAATATGCGCGATGCTTTGCCTACTGAGCTGCGGCGGCAGGTATAGCACACACCAACCAACGGGAGGTGTGTTTCTCGTTATCTTCAATTTCTTTCCAATTATGTTATAATTGCTATGCCACAGCTATGAACTACATAAACTTTTCCTTATGCTTTCCTTTGCGCCGTTGTCTCTTGGATTCGTAGGTTGCGTAAAAGAATATAAAGGCACTTGAATTCGAACACCCTCCATAAGGTAACGTTTTTAGAAGCATAGTCATACTACATGGGTAATCAACTTCAGGTGAAGGACACAACGGTCTTGAAAAAGTTAATATTCGTCTGCCTTGATCTGGACCAGTTAGAAAAGTGAGACGAGTTATTGAGAGAGAGAGAGGGGGGGGGGGGCGGTCGTGATGAAGCGGAGGTTTAATAGTATGATTATGACGTAATCGCCTCTAAAAAGGCATATCCTCACAGAGGTGTGCAGGGGGACATTATTCATATACAGCAGGAATAAGAGGGTACCTAACAAAGAACCCTGGAAAACTTCTGATGAACCAGGAATCAATGGCGAATGAGTTAGAGTTTATACGCATATATTGCGAACGTTGGGAAAGGAAGTCATATAACGAACCAGCCTAGGATGCACCCTTTAATATAGAACACAACTTGTGCAATAACTTAGGAAGTAAGACGGTATCGAAAGCTTTAACAAAATCTTTAAAAGTGGCATCAACCTGGACACCTATATATGAAGATCTGCTGGTTTCGTAAACAAATTCTGTCAGTTGAGTTATGGTGCAAACACCACGTCTGAAACGATGCTGGAAAGTGTTTAAAGTCATGTTTGTCGCAAGAAAATCACTGCATGTTTAAAGATGGTGCGTTCAACATTTGACATCAATGCGCTATCCGGGAGATTGGTCTATATTTAGATAATGATGGAACATTACCTGACTCGAGTATTATCAAATGTATTCGTATTTTGTGACTCAGAAGTCGGCAATATGGTACAAACAACAAGCATAATATTCAAAGAATAGCAAGGGCTCTTCGCATGTATACAGGAAAGAATAAAAGCAACATAAGCTGCGTGGCGGTAATTTAACAAAGCATGAAACGCATCATTGTATGCACCTGCAACTTCGGACAACACCTCTCTACTCCACTCACGCGCTGTTATAGAAAAATAAAAAAAAGACATCCCGCGTAGCTTTGAGAGGCTAAATACTTGTATTTTATGAGGTCACGTCAAGCTCAGGGTTCATAAGATTCAAGTATGTACCACTGCATGTCTATGCCAACTAAAGAGCAAAGTATACTATGGAAAAACAGTGACATTCAAAGGAGTGCCACTGCTAACAAATTACTAGTACGCGCGAATTTAATTGTTCTTGAAATGTATGGTTGAGTCTTCCTTTCGCTACAGCTACTGCGAACGCTGCAGCTACTGCACGAAATGACGCTACTGTGCGTTGCAGCTACTGCACCAACAAGAGGACCAGTAAGCACAAATACCAAGTAAGCACTCACTGTCACCGGAGGTGTGTCTGTTCTCATTGGGTTACCATTTGCACCGTTGCGGCCCAGTTTATGATTTGTTGCATTAAACTGCAGTGCTTTGTCTGTTCCGTTGATCTTGGGCGAGAACTCTGGAATGGATACAAAGCAGGCGCTCAGACGTTTCTGATATTACACACCATTTGAGAAAGCATATGAATTATATTTATCACGACGCTAGCGAAAAGATGCAACGAAGAAGAGAGAATAAAGAAAATGAACACCTAGTGTATTTGAGGAAGCGCAGTGTGTGTCCTCGGTGGAGGCCCAGTTATTCCAGGCAGCCGTTGGCGATGCCCATCTCTAAGAATAACCGTATATTTTACGTGTTCTGGTGAAAGGGTTACATGTCACGTGAGTCGGAAAATGTCGCTTCGCCGTTAACAGAAATACTGGAAGCAATACAACACATTCGGCTATAGGTTTGAAGTAAAGTTACCCCGGGATGTTCCTGAGGAGGAGGAGGAAGAGAAAGGAGGAAAGACAGGGATGTTAGCCAGTGCTGAGACCGGCTGGCTACCCTGTGCAGGGGAAGAGGGGTAAGGGGACTGAAAGATAGCAGAAAGGAGACACGACAAGAAAAAAGAAAAAGAGAGAAAAAAAAAAACACACGCACACAAACGCGACACTGCTTAAAGTCTGTCCCTTAGACCACTCGTCCGTAAAAATCGCAACAACGCGTTGAGCGCTTTCCGTGCTGACGATGGACATGGCCAGTGTCCCAAGACTCGTTGCTCGGACAAAGGGCGCCTGTCAAGTCTGTCTAGAGCAGCGGTAAGTTCTCTCCTGGGGCCACTGAAACGGGGACACTCACACAGAAGATGGGAGATCGTTTCGTCGCAGCCGCAGTTCTCGCACATAGGGTCGTTTGCCATTCCAATACGAAATGCGTAGGCGTTTGTGAAGGCAACGCCAAGCCACAGGCGACAAAGAAGTGTCTCTTCAGCTCGAGGTATTCCTGAGGGAAGGCGGAACTTAAGGTCTGGGTGCAAACTACGTACACGAGCATTGGTGAAATCTGACGAATCCCACTGTGCGCGCGTAAGTTCACGTGCTAGGGATTGAAGCCTTGCAGATGCGTCGGTCCTGGAGAATGGTATTGCTCTACCGTGGTTATCATCGTGGGCAGATCGGGCGGATTTATCAGCAAGGTCATTGCCGTTGATAATGACCTGAAAACAAACTTAAACCACGGTCCTGAATTAAAACACTCCTTTGTGGTAAGAAGGAAAATCCTGGCCCCTGTGGTACGAAACGAGGAGACTGAGGATGGCTCTACAGTTACGATTTAATAAAGTATGCCTACGAGGTGCTTGCCTTCTGAAGGACGACAAAAGGTAACCGGTTTTGGCAGCTCCAAATTCCTCCACATTCCTCGCGCAGTGCTCCACATTACTGCTCATTCCCCCATGCGGCGCTCAAAAATTAATTTTGTTCAAACGTGCTCATTCTAAATTGTCAGGTTTATGCCGCCAAGTAAGCTATATGTCTTGCATATATGCACTAACCTCCATTTGACCCTGTGTTCCCTTTATGCGTTTTCATTTTTATTACTAATTGATATTTTTCCATATTTATCCGTTTATTTGCTTTATTCTTAAATATATTATAGTGCAGTAGAGCCCTATAGAATTCCTAATAAAATATCAATACCGATTCATGGTCAATCACTCAGACTGGGTACGAGCCGTTAACGCGAAGGCCATCATCATCATCATGGTCGTTGTCAGCGTGAGGGCATGTGCACGTAGGGGGCTCGGTCGCACAGCGCTGAACTTCCTCCTTTTTGGCGCTGGACATGCATTCGCGTAACTAAAGCACATACATCGCTGCGGTTCGCGTTTAAGCTACAACTTCGCTTAAACAAAGAAAGGAGTGAGTTGTCGTCAACGTTGTCACTAAATGTTATCGCGGCGAAAACGTTGTTGCTGTGTGTCTAGAGGTTTTTTATTATTTTTAGCAGTCTTTAGCACGAGAAATTTGCCGCTGTGATTACCGTTAATACACGGTTGTTTCTTCTTGTTCTGTTTGCTTTTTATGCATTTCTTCTCCGCACACTCATTTTCTATTTCTAGTGTAGGGAATATCGCGATGCGTGTTCACAGGCAACGACTGCTCAGATTGATGGGCTACACCTGTGATAACAAAAAATTGATGCTTGACGTTGATGTAGTAGGGTAATCTCACGAATCACTTGTTCTCGCACTGCACGTAAACAAGAAGAGCAATTCTAACTACTGGTGTTTTACACGATCTTTACTTGGTCTAAAATACAGCAGTTAACTAAGTATACGTTTTACAACTGTAATATATGAGGATAAGCTGCCATGCACGCAAATTCATATTTACATTTCTTTAAGGTACTGCAATTTTAAATTAGAAAAGAAACACTCGTGCTTGGGATTCATCAGAATTATTACATATGGGATAATTTTGGGAGCACTTACGCGTAGCTTCAGTGAGCAATGTCCAGGTGGTAAGTGTATACATAAGACAGACCTTTGTGAAGAGCATTTTAAAAGGCTTGGTGTTCCGCGACGTTTCTGGAAGAGAAAATTATATATTTTGAAATTATCTGAAAAGGAAATTGCGCTGGGGAACTGCCCGGGTCATCGAGAGACATTTGAAACAAGCGCATGTGAGGATCTCCTGTAAAATAACTAACATTTACCTAAAATTAAGGACAAGCGTAATTAGCGTACGCCGTGCTTAGGATGCGGTACTGAAATTTGTGTTCCTATCTTTTTATTAGGCTTTAAACATCTGATTCAGCCAGAAGGACGGCATCCGTCACAAGAATACAGACCCTCAATTTGCATTGGCTGCGATGTCAGTACACGTGCAGACGTCCGTGTAGCAGAGCGCAGGCAAGAGAACAGTCGCTTTTAGGCTGCCGCCCATGGCGCTGCTTGAGAGGAGAGGCCACTTCCGGGCTGGCGCTGGACACTGCGCCTTCGCTCTCACATGCTTGTTCGGCAGAGAGCTATGCGCTCGCGAGGTCTATTCGACGGTCCGACATCGCCTCGTAATTGCTCTAAAGAAAGAAAAATTAATGTATACGACCAGTGCAGGTTCCAGACTACAACCTATTGTGCTTGCGAGTTTTCAAAAAACACGCGCACGTCCAGAACCTTTACGGTTTATCGTTTCGGCTAAATAAGCAGCTCATTGACTGGAGGCTCGCGCAGTGGACTTTGTCGACATCCCTCAATTTGGCCAAAATTTCGGCGTCACCGACAGTCATGTCGGTTTTGGTGACAGAACTTTCAAACCGAACAGTGTGGTGGTAACAGAAGACTCTAGAGGCGTCCAGTCTAGGAAGGGACGTGGGCTATGGGTAGCTCTATTTCTATCTCATTTCAACTGACCTTAGCTAGCCAGGGGGACTGAACCGCTTGGTATCTCGTCGTGCTGGACGTTCGTGCGACTACACGCAGAACGAAACTTGAAGAACCGCCAATCGCCATTGAAAGTGGCTTTGCTGTATTCACATACACAAACCATAAAGAGTGCTCAGGTGCAGTGGTGTTTTTAGCAAGCCACCAATCCATCGCGGCATAAACACAGGCCAATAACTCCTGCGAAATTGAGTTGCAAAGAGCGACATTACCAGTGACCTCTTATGTTCCAAAGGACCTGGTGTGAAAAGGCAGGTTTCAGGCGTCTGGTACTTTGTGCCTATCAAAAGGCGTCGGGCATGTAGACACCATTGCTCTTGAGACTTCCTTGTGCACAAATTTCCAGTCACATCAGTGAGCAGCTGTTGCGTGCCCTGGTAGCATTTGATGCGTTTTGCCACCGATGACACATATTGACGTGCTGAGTTTGCTGACCCATTTGCGTGTTGTTCCACTTTTGACGTGGCACTAGGCTGTTGACGTGGCACAAGACGCTAGAGGGCGCCAGACCCTGAAATTGCCATATCGTCAAGCGTTTTCCAAAAACCCCCGTCTCGGTTATCTGTGCAATGTATTAACTATTTGCAAACCCACAAGTCTATTTATTTATTGATTGTATAACAATCCTAGGGCACCACGAATGAGGTAGGCAATGGATTGCTACTTGCTCTTAGCAGCATTTAATATAACACTTATAGTGACTTCGGGCGCGTAGTAGAGGTTGGATAAATTATTGAGAAATTGCTCCATGAATTTCCTGAACTTACACCACAATTGCGTTTTAGGAACCATACGAGTAAGCTTCACTGCAATGGCGAGGCATCTCGAGGCCTGGTGAGACGCGGTGTGGCCTTGTTATCATGATGATATTGATTAAAACGTTCATTTAAAATTTCAAGCTATTTCCACGCTGTGAAAACCATTACAACATAGAAGCTAGCTGAAGGCAAGGCTATGCGTAGTATGTAGAACTCCCGCTTTTTCCCATGAAGTGTGTAGACTTGGGCTTGTTAATGAAATATGACTGAAGTGACTACAGCGCACAAGACACAAGGACGAGAGAACCGGACCCACCGGGCCAACCCGAGACTTATCCTTCTTAGTCGCTTTATTTATTTTCCTTTGCTATCACTATCGTGCTACAGTGGGCTGAGGGCAAGCTAATGGGTAGTGGTGTCGAGGACAACCGCGGGTCCGCTTTTTACTCCACGCAACAAGATGCTTTTCTTTCTTTCTCCATATATCATTCTATCGTGCTTCTCATTACCACTATCATGTAGCAGTGGGCTGCTTATGAATATCTACTGACCACGCCTGAACCTTCATCGTGCACCCATGCCCTCATTTCTTTCCGTCTTTCTGTCCTTCTTTGCATGTCACGCTATGGAAATGCAGCCGCGTCTGCTGGGGTCGAAACCTGTTGGGGTCAATGTAGGAAATAACCACTCTTGGGTATAATCAAAGGTGAGCCGTCTACAGTTATTGTAGTTACTAGATCAGAGCCCGTTAACTAATTGACGTTTGATGGATTTAGATGACAGTACGGCTGTGGTAGTAGTCTATAAAAACACTAGCTTCTAAGTTCTCACAACTTGCACCAACTCTTGCAAAGCGTCAGCCTTGAGAGGTAGCACTTACGTGGCAACGGCTTCCTGGAGGAGGAACGGAAAGTTAACGTTAGCTTGGAGCCTATATAGTGATGTGCAGCGAGGTGTTGCCTAAATCTTCAAGTATAAAACATCAATAGCAAATGTGTAACATGTGTCGCTGACGGGAACAGAGAAACTAGAATGCAGTGAACGTTGCGAACAAAGTGTTCATTGGGTCAAAGCACTGTTGATGACAGCCAGAAATTGCGAAAAGTGATAAACAACAAATTCCAGTGAATCTCGCAATTCTAAAGTATGCCGTGGCCAAGTACGCTTCAGGCGGTTGATCGCACTGGAATGGATGCAATACCTAGGGGATCGCTGGCACTTCGGTGAAGTCACTTGCAAGCAGTTCGTTCGAAAGGAAGAGTTGCCGCATACTGATGGTCCCTTTTTCTCGCACTTGTGCTCCATTATTTCTGCGGCGTGAAAAATGGCTTTGTTTCACTTCATTTCGATTATTGTTTATTTTTGAGGAGAGCCGCGAATATACAATTTTCTTCATGTAGCCACACGTTCAACTGCCATTCTGCGATGTGTCGCTCGAACGGTTCTATGCCATGTGGTAGTTTATTGCGACGCCATCGGTGTAATAATTAAGAATGTTCTTCAGGGTTCTGCGTGTCAAAACCACAATATGATTATGAGGCACGCCGTAACTGGTGTTTAAAATAATTCTGACCAGCTTGGGGTGTTTTTAGGCGCACCTACATAGAAGTACGCTGGTAAAGTCGCTCTTAACCTCCATTAAAATACAGCCCATGAGGTCTTACGTTGATCCATCATCTGCGAGTTTAGTTGCCCGATACGTTGCCGGCTAAATTGCCACGGCGTATGTGGATGAAACTAGCACTTCAACGTGTCTCGGAACATACCACAGAAAATCAGCAACCGCGCTGTTTTACGCCGCCGCAGGTGTCCCGCTGGTGCCACACTTCAGCTTTCCGCAATCACTCTGCATGTCAGTACCGAAATCCTTGTGAGCCACGGACGCAAATTCAGCAGCCGTCACCGACCGCGTGAGCCATTGGTCCTTCCAAGTATACTGGTTGGACATACTCTTTTGGATCATCTATGTGTCATGAGCGCTCCAGAATAGAAACACAGTGAGTGGTTTTACGGTTCGTGGTATTCATCATTTTTATTGCGGAATTTATGCTTATAAAGCTATAGGAACGTCGACGCAAGGTGCTTTCAGCAAGCCCATGTATGCGCCACCGAAGGCACGCAGACGCACTCGCAGACGCCTCTCCGAGACAGTTAAGAAGACAGACCAATCGATCGCATAGTCCGTGTTTGTAGCATGTGCGTGCGTGCGTGCGTGCGTGCGTGTGTGTGTGTGTGTGTGTGTGTGTGTGTGTGTGTGTGTGTGTGTGTGTGTGTGTGTGTGTTAGACAAACGCGTTGAAGCCGTTAATTGACTTTTAAAGTGGAGCAGCGTGCCAACAAACTGGAACAGCCGCTGTAAAGACGTTGCTTCAACGAAAAATTGCCCAATTATTTTAGGCTTCGCGCACATGCGCATACCTCGAAAGATATGCCAAGACAATTCTGCGCGTGAGCTTTGGAGGAGAGAAATAGGAACATCAGTGCCAGTCATGAATTTCTTCCAATGGAGTGCATTTTCGTCTTTGGTACATCTCATACTTTATTGGAGAGTTGACATATGGATTTGAAAAGGCATTTAGTGATAAAACCCTCATCGCCATGTCATCGTTTCATGATAGGGTCTTTTCTCCTGTCTAACAATGTCAGAAGAGTTCGTCGCGGTGAAAATGCGCTGATATCTTATATGAGGGACATGTGAATGCAATGCTGTAGGTCGTGCCCTTCACTCATTCTTTTTTTTTTTTTTGTAGTTTACCAGAAGCTCGGCACAAAAGAGTAAGAGGAGTAGGAGAGAGACAAGTGCGAAAAGGAAAGAAAAAGAAACAAAAAGTATTTCCAGGGTTCTTCCACGTGTCGTGGAGATCTAAGTGGCTGTCGAAATCATGTCGTACAACAAGAAAAAAACAGAACAAGAGCATGGAAGGGCTATAGTTACTTGGAAAGATACCTTGGGGAAAAATGTGGTTAGGTTGTATTGGCGAAACGGCTTAACTTTCGCTCGCTGCGTGTTTTAACCTGCTATTGCAACTAAAATAGTCAAGAGCTCTCCTTTAAACATATATGGCTACAGGCTGGGCATACATATCTTTTACACATGAGACAAATCTGTAAATACGATATATGGAGGAGCGGAAACTTTACGAAGGATACAAGGGTTGAGTGCGAAAAATTACGACCTGCCATAATCATATGCTACGCTATTATACTGCCTTCGGCAAGTTACTTGTGGTGCCTGGGCGGTGACCGCACAACCTAAGTTTAGCTGGTTCGACAGTTTTTAATTTGCATTGCTTATGATAGAGTGAACATTCCAACATGCAAATGACGTTTGAACTAGTGTAAGCAATGCTGGACTTTACATGATAGACATAATCACTGCACTTGCGAATGTGTTCAGGAATATTACCTATGAGACGGCAGCAAGTGATTACGCTTGCGACATGCTGATGGTTTAATTTCGCGCGAACTCAAATGTCTCTCAAGTTTCTACTGCATGCAAAACATTTGCTTTCGTCAAGCGGAACCTTTACTCGGCAAACAAGTCTTCTAAATTATTAGCCTACACGATAGCGGTCTGTTCAAGAATGGAATATGCACCTGTTATTTCGAACCCGCACCGATCATACCTGATTAAAAAACTCCAAGAAATTCAGGATAAAGGAATAAAGAAAGATTACTCGCGAAATTCCAGCATAACGAACATAAAACACTCTCTTCGGCTACTCTCCCTTGAAAATAGAAAGTTGACTGCTCTTGGCCGTTTTGACAAACCTTATCACTGCAGGTCCCCATCGACACATGCCACATCTTGCCTGCCTATCGCGTCTTCGCGTGCCTTAATCATCCATTTAAGGTGAAACCCATTCCTCCACGCACAAACCCACCGAGTAGCTTCCCCCTGTCTCTCGCGATATATCACTGGAACAAGCTAGCTGGCCTCATCGTTTAGTCATTATTTCACGATTATGATGATGAAGAAAACATTTATTTAAAAAGAGAGAGAAGTGTAGCCTTCGAAGTGCAGCGTAGTGGATGGTGTCCCTATTCCGGGACCACATTGGTACAAGCTGCCAGCTTAGCCCTCCGGACCAAGGTCTTGTGGACCGGTACGTCCGAGCAACTAAATTACGAAGATTGCCTTATTAAGCTTAAAGACCAGTTTAACGCACAAGCGTAGGTTTCACCTTCCTGGCTAATGGCTTCTTTTGTTTGTATTAGTTGCATTTGATTTTGTTGTACTCAAATGAATTTAGTTGAATATCGTTTTAGTTGTATTACTCGTATTTAGTTGAGTGTTTTCGTAGTTTCTTTCTTTTGTATTATTAGTATTCAGTCGAACTTAATTTAACCTTGTATTACTTGTATTAGGTTGTATTTAGCTGAACTTTTGTTCTAACTGTTTGAATATGTTTCCTAAATATTTACTCCCTTTTTGACTATGCACTCTGTGATTGTTAACGTTGTAGCAGTACCTAGAAGATCCTTCTATGAGTTGTATTTAGTAGACCACCCGTTCTGCCTCTATGTTTGCTACCTTTACTAACAGTGTACTGTGCAACTGTTACCGTTGTATTTATTTGTAACTTCCCTATGTGATGCCACGCTTGGCCTTTAAGGAACTTGGAACAAAAAATAGGCAACCACTGGTATACCGAAAACAGATTTACTACGGTGCGTGTGGGTTGTGAGTATCGGATAGTGCTTACAGGGAGTGCTTATATATATGTTCGGGAGCGCAGCGGAGTCCTTTCTTATGAATGCTTACGGGCGATTATTCTGTACTTTGTGGTGTATCCTTTCTGGTGCTGTTTTCCTGTCTAGCTTAGAGAAGTCTTTGTATGCCTCGTTAAGTACGTCCTGCGGCTGATTTCCTTCAGCTATGCTTGCATTCACATTGATTACCTGGTCCATATCATAGCTGCAAATCCTTCTTAGGAGGCTTGGCTGTCCGATAAGTATTCCTTGCTCTCAGAGCCGCACGTGGTGACTAACGTGTTCGAGGTGGCTCTGCTTATCCCTTGGCCTTCTGGGTTCTGTAGAGCGTCACCTTTAGTGTTCGTTCTTCAATGGGTACTGCCGTTTCACGAAGTCAATTTTACTAGACGAATGATGGATGAAAGGAATCCAAGTTGTTAAAAGGGCATAAATGTGCTTAGTGCACTGAAAACATGTTTCCAGATAACAAAGGTATCGCCATGTAATTTAAGCATCTCTCATATGCAAATTGAAAGCATCTCAGCCAGTGAAAATGAACAGTTCAAGGGAGCACTCGAGTCTACTGAACACAATAGCGGGTTAACGACCGCGAATAGAAAGAGTTAAGCCGCTTCGAATATGCAAATTCAAACACATTTCCCTACGAAAGCCTCCTTCCAAGTGCTCACAGTTCATCTAGTTCCACGAAAACTCTACGAAATGACGACGTCGTTTTTTCCCCCTCTTTTCTGCCACACGCCTTTGACAATCCAATAATACTCAAGCTAACACGTGGAACCAGCAGCCACCCACATTTCACTTTTTTCTCCCACCAGCCTCTGTTCTCGTCCTCTCCTAATGAAGTTGGGGGAGGATGCATTGCGTATGGAAACGGAAGCTAGTGAAGGCAGCTGTTGGCCTGACGAAGACAAGGTTACTCGTTTAAACGTTGGCTCTTGGGACGCTTCCTGTCGTTCATCGCTTTCAGCCACCTATTCAGCGTAGCGCGGTACAGCGAGAGGAAATGTCTGGTGTACCTACACGAAAGTCTTATTTTACTGCGTTAAAACTGTGGTGCCATAATACGTATGTCTACTGCATCAACGGTCTTCACAATCTGGACTATGTCCACCACCTTGGTGTTGGCCTCGCATTTCGTACAAGTCTTTCGTACAAGTCGAAGACTGAGCCTCGACGCCGCAAATGAATGAATGAATGTTTGCTCCAGGTACAAAGGGTATAAAGCAGCTTCCCATTGTTTCTCAAAGACGAACACCTGTAACAGTGAACACCCGAGAAAGTATGCACTAAACAAAAAACCATCCGTCACACCTTTTCGGGATCGAGCATTTTTTTAGCGAGCCACTGCCAGTATGATATACAACGTCGCATTCCTTGCTCGAATTCTATTACCTGTAACTGCCCTTCACGGCTGATTGCAAGTATGGACAACCCGCTAATCTTCAAAAGAAATTTCACGATTTACACACAAGACTTAGCGCAGGTCTCAGAACATTACTATGATTGCATGTGGATTCAAATAATTTCCACTTAATACTGTCATTATGGCGACATAATTGTCATTATTTGAAAACATATCAAAATCCTTCTTAACGTTACGTGTGGTAATATCCGAAAACCCCACATTTTCTGTTTGGGACAGAGGTACGTTGGGTGCATATCAAAGCGCTTTTGTTGGTTCATAAAACAGTAGCTACCATCATTCATACTTTAGTGATCTGGTACACATCTCTCAAAGCCTCGCCAAGGTGGTCCAGTGGCTATGCTACTCGACTGCTCATACGAGGGTCGCGGAATCGAATCCCTCGAATGATGGCTCAGTTCGATAGAGACGAAATGTTAAGGCCCGTGAGCTGTGCGATGGCAGTGCATGTTAAAGAACCCCAGATGGTCGAAATTCCCGGAGCCCTCCACTACGGCGTATCTTATAATCATAGCGTGTTTTTGGAATGTTAAACCAGAGAACTCAATCAATCACATTTCTCAACGTCGTGGAGCACGCAAGTCCGTCCCAGAAATGTCGTTCGTCGACCAGAAACATCGCTTGTGTCAAGCATACTGATCGCGCAGTGGGTAAGATGGACCGCGTCCATTTACCTTTGGCGTAGTATTAATGTAGGATGTCAGCGCTCCTCATAGATGAAAACGGTGCCGACAACATAATAATTAAGCAATAAATGACGCTTCACTTCGGTTGAGGGGTATACCAGCATTTCAAGATTCGAAGTTGTCCAGATTCAAAACATCAAGCGAAATATTCGCTGTGTTTGAGAAAAATAAACTAGCAGCAAACGTTAGAGAGGATTTTTGTGTTTCGGCTTAAGGTAAGAACGAAAGAGCGCTATGAAGCCTGTCCTGAACCTGTATATGAGATACGACTCATATACAGGTACAATACTCTCCAACCTACGGGCATAAACCTTTCAAAGGGAACTCTTGAGTCTATCAGATACGGTAGAGTGTTAACAAAGACAACAAAGGTTGAGGTATGCACAAGCTAACAATGTTTCTCCCAGAAAGTCTACTTTCAGGTGCTGAGCCCCCATCCAGTTCCAGAACAAGGACGTTAAACAGTGTAGTTACTTTTTTTAGCCCCAAGCTTTCCGTGAAATGCATTGTTGGTGCGGGGCAGGTGGTGCGGGGTGGAAGGGGGGACACATGCCATAGGAGTAACTTCTGTTCCGAGCGTGTGTTCCTTTTTTCATCCTGCTTTCCAGCCCTGTGCACACAATGCATGTGCAAGATATGTACAAGGAGCGGATTCTTTGGAAGCTCTCGCTCTTGCAATTTATATTAGTCACGCTAACACCTGTCACCGAAATACCCCTGCACCCAACCCCCTCCCTTTTTTTTTTCCTTTGTGTGTGCGTGTGTGTGTTCGCACGTGCTGCTCTTCTCCTCCTCTCTTTCTGAGGACGGGGGAGAGTGTGCAAAGGCGCACAGAAACGAACGCTGGAGAAGGCAGTTGCCGCCCTGACGAAGACAAGTCCGCTTGTCGAAACGTTGGCTCCCGCGATATTCCCTGTTTTAAATCGTACCTTGCGATTTGTTCATCGATTGCATTTGCTTTAGTTGTACTTAGCTACATTTCGTTGAATATTGTTTGAGTTACATTAGTCGTATTTATTTGAACACCTTTTGTACTTGTCTTTCTTTTTGTTAGCGGCATTTAGTGGAAGTTAGTTGAGCCTTGTATTATTTGTATAAGGTTGTATTTACCTGTATTCTTGTTCTAGATGTTTGGATATGTTACCTAAGTATTTACTACCATTTTTATTATGCACTCTGTGACCGTTACCGTTGTACTTGTATCTAGTAGTTTCTTGTATTAGCCGTATTTAGCAGGTCACTTGTTCTACCTCTATGTTTAATACATTTATTGAGTACTGTGCACCTGTTACCGTAGTATTTCTTTGTAACTCCCCTGTGTAATGCCATGCTTGGCCTTTAGGGTACTTGGAATAAAAAGATAGGGAACCCTTGGTATATCGAGAGAAGATTTACTACGGCGCTTGTGGCTTGTTAATATCGGATGGTCGTTACGGAGAACGCTTATATGTTCAGAAGAGCAGTGTAGTACTTTCTTATGAATGCTTGCGGCTGGTTATTCTGTGCTTTGGGCTCTATCCTTTCTAGTGCTCGTTTCCTATCTAGTTTACAGAAATATTTGTATGCCTTGTTAAGCACGTCCTGTGGGTGATTTCCTTCAGCTATGGTTACTTATCTGGTCAACGTAACCCATGTCATAGCTCAAAATCCGTCTTACGCGACTTGGCTGTCCCATAAATATTCCTTGTCCTCAGTGTTGCGCGTGGTGACTAGTGTGTTCGAGGTAGTTCTGGCTGTCTGTTGGCCTTGTGTGTTCTGTAGAGCGTCACCTTTACCGTTCCTTCTTCATGGCTACTACCATGTTCACGGTGTCAGTTTTACTATAAGAATGATGGATGAAAGTTAAAGGGACAATAAATGGGCTTAGTGCACTGAAACCATGTTTTCAGGTAAAAAAAGTATTGCCATGTAACTTAAGTATCTGTCATGTGCAAATAGAATACATTCCAGCCACTGCGTATAAACGTTTCAAGTGAGCCCTCGAGTCTACTGAATACAATAGCGGGTTAACGACCGCGAATAGCAATACTTAAGCCGCTTCCAGTATGCAAATGCAAATATATCCTCCCACAAAAGCCTCATTGCAAGTGCTGACATTTCATTTAGTTCCACGAAAACTACAATGACGACATCATCTTCTGACGACAAAGTGGAATGACGACAATGTGGTACCAGCAGCCACCCACATTTTACTTTTTTTTTTGTACCATCTCCTCTTCTCGTACGCTCCTAATGAGGTTGGGGAAAGGATTCAAAGCGTATAGAAACGAGCACTGGAGAAGGCAGCTGTTGGCCTGGCGAAGACAAGGTCACTCGCTGAAGCGTTGGCTCTTGGGACACTCCTTGTAGCCCATTGTCTTCAACCATCTCTTCACCACAGCAGGGTGCAGCGAGAGGAAATGTCTGGTATACCTACACGAAAGTCTTGTATTGCCCCTAGACTGCGGCGCCATAATACGTACGTCTACTGCACCAACGGCCGTCACGATCTGGACGCTATCATCTACGAATCGACATGCCCTTGCTACAATTCTGAAACATCTCAAATTGTGCGGCATCACATCCCTGTAGGCACAGACGTCGGAGTACATCGTATGGCCTGTAGTGCATCCATGTCTCAAAAATGTGCGGATACTACCGTGGGTTCGTGCTTAGCGAGCCAGTGGAGCTGCTTTCGCCACTGCTCGCGTGGTTAGCGCGCCACTTCCCAAGCGCGTTTTAATGGCAAAGGCGCCGATCGCAAAGCGGCAAGAACACAATACTGCTCTTAACTGAACCGCCACATTTCATTTGCCTGTGTAGACACCAAAAAACATCAGTTTCGCCAGAAGGGCGAAGCAACCAATGCTATAGCAATGTATGACACAATATACGAAGTAAGAGTAGCATCTTTAGGGGCAATCTGAATTGTAGTGAACGCGGGCTTATTACGCAAGCATGCAGTTGCGTAAAGTACCATGCGGCGGTCGCGCGGCAGAGACAACGGCCCAGCAGAGCTGAGAGCTAAGTCATGTTGTTTTGATGTCTTCTGGCCCGCGCTTCACTACGCGCGACCGCGCTAAGCGGCATGCACTTTGCACCATCGAGAAACTTGGCCCAACACAGCGGCCTCAAGCGAGCACCTTCCTTCGGCATTCGTAGACGCGTTCGCGTGAGCGCTGTGTAACGAGGGAATTGCCGAGGCTGCGGCTACATGCGAGGCGCCTGGAACGGAGCACGCGATTAAGGCGCCGCTACGCAATACGCATTTTAATGCTCGTTAAGGTTTGGCGGGGCTTTTTCCGTCCGCTTCGACGCAAGCCTCCCGAGCGGTGTTGTGTCGGCGCGGCCGACGGCTGGGCCCGCGGACGGACGGAGGCTCGACGAGCGGTCGGCCGGCCGACACGGGCAGGAAGAAGCGTCTACTCCTTACAAAGCCAACTGGAGAACTCAGCCGACCAGCGGCCGTTTATTCAGAGACACTCACACAGCACACGCGTCCACACGTGATTGGCTACGAGCGGTCACGTGTGTCGCCCATACAGACATTTACCGACATGAGCCAACACTGAAGCGCACCGAGTGCACGTGCGCTCGCGAGGAGGCGCCACTGATATACCACAGGTGTGATGTTATTGCATGCGCGCTCCGAGCGACGGAGATGGGCCGGGGTTCGTTTGATCTCTGCTGCAGCGGGGTTCATCCCCCCGCGACGTGCTTTCACAACGGGTGGAAGATACGACACGTGGGGGGATCTTATTAATTTGTACATTATACTGAACATTACGGCGACGGCAACGGCTAAAACTTGTCGAGACAGCCCACATAATTGCTATCACAATAAAAGGTTGTACACCGTCCGCTGCAAGATGCGGTGGGAAAAGCAAATTCGCCTCGCCACAGGCTAAAATACAGCACAAAGGGCGCCCGCTAGCAGGTCAGCGCAGGCAACGGCTTACGGCGACACTCCGCTAAGGGCAACGGCCCCTCGCGATTATGCTGCGCACTCACACGATCGCAGACCAGCGGGGTATGGTAGCGAGAGTTCAGGTAGTGACTGTTCACATTCGTCTTTGCTATAGGGGCAGCTCGACGTAGTATGACCACTCACGAGCACGAGGCACCGCTCTCAGGCTAAACGTTCGGAAAGCACAACGCAAGGTAAGCGTTTGCCGCTGGACCAAGGCACCGTCGGCGAAGCCGATCTGACGATGGTGAAACAATGGAGCCGGCGGACGGGAGAAAAGTAATGCGCTAATCTTAACAAGCCCAAGTAGTGATTGACGGAATCCGTGCCCAAGCAAGAGGACTGGCGTAACCCGACCCGTGCGAGCGTTGGATCGCGAATGGAATGGTGAAAGCATTTGGACATGGGGACCGCAGCATTAGGCAAGAACCTGCCAAACAGGAAAGGCCGAGCACTCGATTCATGCTGGCCAAATATACCGGCGCAAATGCCTCTCAATGAACTCGCACCGCACCCAAACATTGTGTGCGGGCTGGTTTCACGCAGACCATCAGAGCAGCTTTGCGAGAAATCAGCGGTGACGTATGATCCCGTCATCGCAACCGCGAATAAAGTCGATCCCAGATATCGATTTAATCGAGCAGTTAGCGCGACTGCCTGTACTGCCGCTGCCTCAGCGGAGCCGACAGGCTACGCACTGAGCTCGCGGAGCTCGCGCCGTCTTTGCTTAGCGTGAAATTGCAGGACAAGTTAATTCGGTGCACCATGCAACATGGTAGCGAATTTGTCTGTTGATGCCTTGCTTCCGCGTCACTATGTCAGGAGGAATCATTTTTGAGCGACGTGTGACCAATTTTCAGGATATCGGTGGCCTGCCCACTAGGCTCAGTTCGTAAGTCGTTAGTAACTACAATGACACAATGTATTATACATAATGGTAAACAACACACTTGACCTCAAGCAATGACAATTTTCAAGTAAGTATTTTTTTTTTGAAACTACTTACCAATTTTGAAGTTCTTGTCAAACCACTTATCCTTCATTGCAATTTCGTCTACATGTCTTGATTTCGCACTATTTTCACGAGTTTGAGCTTCTCTTCGCAAAGGGAAATATATCACCGTAGCAGAGATTCTTTGTGGTCATTTCGGCACAGAACATAGCAAAGCTAACAGCTGTAAGCTATACAACGACTGAAAATCATTGTATATTATATGCATTTCTTTTCTGTTCTGCAGATACGCTTACAAAAGCCTGACACAGACGGATCTTACGTGTGTGACATCGGGAAGTGCATAAATGGTACCTGCACAGACCTTCATGTTAATACATGCTCACCTAGCTAAGCGCCATCTTGAAAAAAAGTACCTTGTCTGTTCAACTAATAAACTGCACCCCAGTACTTGCTCCTTAATATCACCCGTATAAATACGATTGGTTTAGAATTTGCTTGATCACGATTGATCAACACTGACAACACTTGCGCGCCAGTTTTCCGTCACGATACAAAAATCGACAGCCTGTGCCGCAAATGCCCGCACTGTTAAACACCGGATATGAGTAAATTCACCTGATCAGTAAGGCAACGAAGAACGCCCTAACATACGCAGAATTTTGCTGGTACACCGCCGGCCAGGCACACTATAAAATGGGGCAGCGGCACCTTGATCAATCCTCAAAATGCTTTCGGCCGTGCGTCTACTATTTCTAGAAATCGTGACAAGCGTCTCAGTACGCAAGGTTGCAAGCTTTGTTTTACTCGTCTTCGAAGGAAACTGATGTTCACGTTCTTACAGGTTTTTAACACTAAAGTGTTTTATGCCGGGGTCCACCAAGAAACCACATACGTACTTCCATCACGGCAGTCGATGTCTGAAAAAATGAACAGACATTTACAACGAAAAAGTAGCTCGTACTCGAACTAACAATCACCCGGGATGCGACGATACGAGCTGGAAGCGCTACCAATCGCGCCACCGACACATTCGTGACGTAAATAACGCGCTTATATATTCACTACACCACTTTACAATTTGCACCTGACTGATGTCCGGCTAAAGCAAAGGCGTTTAGCAAGCAAAATAACCATTTAGTTAACATCGCCTTCCCTACACTGCACTCTGAGTTCGCAGCGGTGGTACCGCCATCTATGGATAACGGAGTGAGACAGATTGTCGTCCTAACGCGCGCCGACAGTCAGCGCTTCGGTAGCCTCAGCGCTTCAATCACAGCGGAGATTAGCGACCGGACGGCGACCTGCTGGCGAGTTGCTTGCGCAACGTACTACAACCAGAGGTCCTACAAAATTCGTCTTGTGTGGTGAGTTGTGTTTCAACGCACTCTGCTCCAAGAACGCAAAGACGGCCGTCAACAGGCAAATGACGCTCTCTTTGCTGAAGCGCAGTGTGTGTTCACAAAACTATCCCCTGACAACCCGTTTGATTTCGCTTCCAAGGTTTCACTGTTTGCGGACGCTCCTGGTTTATGGCAGGCTAGCGCAGTGCTCTGGCGCGTACACTGCAGTGCCTCTGGAGAAATCCGAGCGGTTTGAGGACTTTCGCTTGTGTAGAACAGTCGAGGATCCCTTTGCAGTCTCGAGGTGTCGCTGATGTCTACTTGCAGCGGCTTCCCAACCCATCAGTTTCTCAACAGAGCACCGAACCCATCTCCCGCTTCTCGATTCGCCAGATTGTCGCTTATGCATTACACAGCTACGCGAACACAGGTTTCACTTTCGTGTTATAGCGAGTCCTATGACAGAGGGATCAACTACATTTTTTTTGTCACCCTGCCTCGTAGGTCACGGTACTACATGGCGTTTTTGATACTGGTCTTTTAATGAAATATTTGTAAAACTACTACCACTTGATAATTGTTCGAATGTGTTTCTGATTATATCTGTCATTTGTCTGTTGTGTTTCTTCGTTATTTCCGCACTTCCCCATACTTTCATGCATTTAATGGATTTTCGTAATGTTATATCGAATTTGGGACTGTTCTGATCGCGGAAGGTCACATAGATAGATAGATAGATAGATAGATAGATAGATAGATAGATAGATAGATAGATAGATAGATAGATAGATAGATAGATAGATAGATAGATAGATAGATAGATAGATAGATACTGTCAACACTGTTGTAGCTTTCCAAGAAATACGTCTCATTTAAAATTACTCAATAACTAACGGAGTTACTCGTCCACATTAAAGTATGCTGCTGAATGTTAGCACAATATGCGGCCAAACAGATCACACCATGTGCTTTTCGTGCCATACCACGTTCACAATACAGCATTGCCTTAGCAATGCTGTTGCAAGTGACTACCCTAAACAATTTACCCTAGCGGCGATGAAAAATTGTGCAACGGGTAATGTCGCAGCGAACGTCTTGGCAAGACAGTTCTTTCTAAATTACCGCAGTGTGCTTCACGCCCTAAAGACACGAGGACGCTGTAGGGGTAGCGATGTCAGGGCGCTTCTGTTCTAGCAAGAGATGTCCTTTTGTGCAAACTTTGCCTCAGACGATGTGCGCATTTTGCCACCCTCCGATCTCGTCAACTTTATTTCACCCTGGACTTCTGTTTTCTTCTTGATGTTGCAGTGTGGCTTTACAACACTGTTACAGGTTCGAAACTTCCCTTTAACACCATTCTTTTTGCCACATGAGGCCGAATCCAATCAATGACCGCGCTTCTAACACATTATTCATCGTGAAATAGCGCTACGGAACGAGACACACACACGAAAAAAATAGTTTCGCCAGACGGCGAATTTTTTATTATTATGTGGGGTTTAACGTCCCAAAACCAGCTCTGATTATGAGAGACGCCGTAGTGGAGGACTCCGGAAATTTTGACCACCTGGGGTTCTTTAACGTGCACTGACATCGCACAGCACACGGGCCTCAACATTTCGCCTCCATCGAAATGCAGCCGCCGCGGCCGGGATTCGATCCCGCGACCCTGGGATCAGCAGCCGAGTACCATAGCCACTAGACCACCGTGGCGGGGTCAGACGGCGAATGCGATAGCAACGCATGATATACATAATATACTAAGTAAGACTATCAGCTTTATGGGCAATGTGATTTGTAGTGAACGCAGGCTTGTTAAGTAAGCATGGAGGTGCGTAATGTACCATGTGAGGGTCGAGCGGCCGAGACAACGGCCCCGCAGAGCTGCGAACTAAGTCATGTTGTTTTGATGTCTCCTGGGACGCGCTTCACACCGTGCGACCGCGCTAAGCAGCGTGCACTTTGTGCCATCGAGAAACTTGGCCCAGCCCAGCGGCATCAAGCAAGCACGTTCCTTCCGGCACTCGTAGACGCATTCTCGTGAGCGCAGTGTGGCGAGGGCATTGCCGTCGTTGCGACGATATGCGAGGCGATAGAACTGAGCACGTGATCAAAGCGCTGCTACACCCTGAAGGACTCTGGCAATACGCAGCACGTCTGATGGCTGCCGAGATAGCGTGCGCACCAGCGATGGCGACAGCGCGAAGTCCACAGTGGCTCTTCCCACCTCTTCGTATGTTTTGATGCTCGTTAAAGACAGGCGGGGCATTTTTTGTCCGCTTCGACGGAGGCCTACCGAGCGGGGTGATGTTAACTCATGCGCCCACCACAGAGATGGTGGGAGGGGGGGGGTCGTTTGATCTCTGCTTCAGCCGCGTTCGTTAGCCCCGCTCGCGTGATTTTACCTGCGGGATGAACGTACCATGCGCGCGGAGTTATCAATTGGGACTTTATACAGGACATGAAGGCGATGACGACGGCAAAAACCCGTGAGACTGTCCATATCATTGGTATCGCAATAAAAAAGACACAAAATAGTGCTACGCAACTGACACGCACATATATACACACAAAAAATACACGGGCTTTCTTATATATCGTTCCGCTGAGCTATTTCACGATGAATGCCAGGTATAAACTCCGACCAGACAACATACAACACCTTTAAATTACATATTATCCAACGTGAAGCTCAGAGTTATAAGTTCAGCTTACGATCCTCACAAACTGCTCCGTATTTTATGTCTCGCCCTGCAAACCACCTTCTTGAACAAAACACATTGAGCATATATAGGGTAATATAGGTTGAAGCCTCCTCGTAAGTTCGATATTCATGACTGGCTGGAAACACGCAATGCATGAATGCCTTAAGACAGTGTTCAATAGATTTGAAATAGTTATCATGATTTCTCCTTTGAAGTTTAATGTCCTTATGCTATCACTGAGTCAAGCGCACAAGCCTTCATTATTCGTTATTTATTATTCTATACACGTCAGTAAAGAGCCATCGGCTACCCAGTCTTTGACGTAAACGTCCGTTTTTGCCACACGCATTTCGGTTTAGCTGCGAAAGATTTGCTATACACTACCGGTATGTCCAACACGGGTATGAGTCACACGTGTTTTATTTATTTTGTTATTTATTTCTGCGTGACGTGTGGCTCATACGCGCATTGGGCATGTGCGTATGACTCGCCCGTCACTTACTTTTGAATGTTTATTTTCATTATATTCCTGATGCTTCAATGCAAGTTCAGTATAAACGACCGATATCGTGACATTATCACTAGCGTATACAGCTCATGACATGTTCTCTTTCATTAAGTTTATATTTTCATAACGTTCCTTTAGATCAGGCGCGAATGAAAATTAACTTTTTAAACTGCCCAAATAGGCAAACACATATTCAGTATAACAGAACAATACTCTGACCTTTTGTCTATCATGTACCACACTCAACATTTCCTCCCTCGCCGAGTTCATCGAGTTCACATTTCTTTCTTTTAATTTTATAACGCAAACGAGAGATGCTGCGCAGTATACAAGAGTGCCACTCACACAGAAGAGTGTCACTACCCGTGCCATTAAAGGTAAGAAACAAAGCTGGTACGAAGTTTTGGGACTTTACTCTACAAACCACTGATGTACACAGCGCACTGACCTTAAACGCGGAGGCACTGTACACACGCTAGTTCAGGCTGAATAAATAATATTCAAGAAAGTAATTTTTGGAACCATGAGGTAGAAGGTGATCTTGTTGTGGTGAACTTGTGCTCAGTTCACACCTTCTCCTTCCTCCTACTTCTTCACTTCCTCGTGGAGCCGAGCTCCCCCAGCTGATGTTGCTGCTGTGAAGAAGGATGGATAGAAGTCTTCCCCCTACTGCCTGTCCGTCGTTGCTTGTGTTGTCTCAGCTTGAAGGATGGAGACCAGCCTTTTTCACACACAAACACAACTGGACTTTATATACACAAGACGGTACATGTACACATTGCAAAACAG